>JAUMHG010000079.1:11749471-11760429 GCA_032359395.1 Enteromius anoplus | reverse complement strand
TAAATTAAATTAAATTAAATTAAATTAAATTAAATTAAATTAAATTAAATTAAATTAAATTAAATCAAATCAAATCAGGAATATCAGGATTATATCTTAGGTAGTCATTAAGTCTTAAAATAACAGATTTTCTTTTTTTGTACGAGGTAAGATTAGTAAAATGTCAAGTGGTGCAGCTTCCTAAAAACGTAGTGGTATTTATGAAAAATGAATGCTATTTTTTTTTTTTTTGGAAAACCTTCGGAAAATAATGATTGTGCACACTCGCTTGTGTGGCAGGTGCAGGGAAAATGTGTTATTTTTACTTGATGGCTACACCACATGAAAGTCACTGCATTAACATCTTGAACCAAAAAACGGTGTGAATGCTATTCAAAACTACATTAAACCGTTTTCTTTATCACGGACACTTGTGTTTCACTGACCCGTTAACTCTGGTAAACAAAGACTAGCATGAGAACAACCGAAGGATGGCCAGCAGGTCTTAAACACAAACACATGCACAAGCTCTGAGATATGCACACACAAACATCGGAAGTTATTGGGAACTAGAGTAATTCACAGCCAAGGGACGTCTTTTTACATTTCCCGTTTCTCATTCCATCATTTATCTGGACCAGAAAACTGCTAAGACACACACAGGAGGCACCAACTTAAAACTTGGATACTTTCTCATGCGGACAATCACGAAAACAATCAAATAATAAAGCATGACGCTTACTGAGCATCCATTTGACATTTTGAAACCATCCGTCAGGCCTCATAAAAGGAGGAAATGCACTTTTCCACATTAAAAACTGCGTTTTGGGGATTTAACCATTGAATAATACTTGTCAAAGCAAACACGGCTTCAACAACAGGAATTTTAAAACTGCAAGTGAGGTTTGTTTGTATGCTCAGCTGTGCGACTTAACACAACGAGAGTTTTACGTTGCTGGGAGGATGCCTGCGATCGCATAGCAATGTAAACCCGTTCTCATCGCCTGACTTCCGGCCTCGCAATTGTTGTCAAGACGAGTCTCCGCTTAACCGAGCATGGGAACGTGGTTCCAACACAATCAAATAAAGTAAAGCTAATTCAAAACACACATCACATCAGAGACGCTCTTGAAGTCATCCAAAAGTTGCTTGCACAATTGTTACGAGGCAGATGTGTCACCAATCTTGAAATGCAGAGCTAAAGCACTCGGAGTTGAACCGGTGTGTTCGCATAAGGTCTGCTGCCTTTGACAGAAATAAAAGGCCTTGTTTGGGACATTAGTTATCCGTGTTCTGTTTGTCATTAGCGAGCAAATCAAACTCTCAGAGAAAACAAGAGTAAATAACCAAGCCAGTTGTTTGCCTTCGCGCTCATGGCTGGATTGAATTCGCATTGAAAGGCATTTGAAGCTGAAATTAATCGTGCCCTTTTCTCAAGGGTCTCCATGAGCTAACCTACCCACCGTGCCCAGCCAGGTTTCTTTCGAAAGCAACCAGACTTCAAAATCTGCTATCTCTATAGAGGCCAAACAAAGGGTTTAAAAATTGGCAGAGCGAATCGGGATCCGCTGTCAGCTTGGGTTAATGGGGACTAAAAGCAAACAAGAAAAAAAGGACCCCGAATAAATCTTTCTCTTATGTAGTAATGCTTTCAGCAGCAGAATAGGACAGCAAACACATTGAGGAACTGGAGCAAAGACAACGAGGAACAAAACAACAGCAGCTTAATGCAAAAAACATTTAGTTTGGGGCCTTGCTGAAACATAACAACCAACTGTGCAAACACGCTTATCCTCCCAAACGCCATTTTTTATTATCACCGTTAGCGTCGACTTCAGTGCGTATGATTCTCGGCTAGCTATAAACGGTAAAGTCATGGATTCCCCGGAAAACTGTATGAAAACTGGTTAAGCTCTACTAATAACTTGATGAAATCTGCCTCTTCACGATTTGTTATACAGGATCCAAACAGTTTTGGAGGCTTTAGTAGTTTTTTTTTGCACAGTTCAATAACTATGTTGTAAAAGAGGTCAGTCTCCCAGCAACATGTACAGTTCCCTCATACCCTCAAGAGTTGTCAGTATAAAAGAAAAAAGTTTCTCTGGAAAAGTAAACACTTCCGCCCAGTTTCTACTTGAATCCAACAACTTGTGCATCTGGAGCAGGCCAGACCTAAGCCGGGACAGATGTGATGGCCTAACTATTCTGAGAGAGAGAGAAATAGACAGACAAAAAGAAAGAGGGCCAACAGGACGTTGGACAAACTGAGTGAACTCCTAAAACCTTTGGAGAGTCCTACATCACTTCTGCTGCAAAACCTTCTACAAACAGACAGAATAAAAAAACGGTTGTACAGTAAAGACAAGACTATTATGCTTGTATGGGTATAATATCTCCTTAAACCCCAACTATCTTTTAAGATCCTTATTCAAGTCAAATTTGGAAAGCTTCCATCATCAACAGTACTGTATTCACACCAATTTAACATTGGAAGCAGAAATAATTTCTAGTGGATATATAGTTCCAAATAATTAGGCATTGGATGACATCACGAATGTTGAAGCAATACAAATTTTAACTCAGTCATCATGAAATGGTTCGTTTGAAAATCGTTGTGGCCAATCTAGACCTCCACACGTGTTATGCTCTTAGTAATGTTGAAGCAATGCAGGGTTTGGTAACATTTTTAATCTGTAACATTTCACATTGGCCATTGGTCCTGAACTATGATCTGATGTGTGATAATCGAAGGAAAAGATGCTTGAAAGACAAACGAAAAGGTTTTGGAAACAACCATGGAAGTTAAATTAGCAAAGTTTCAGGAGGTTTAGCAGAAATTAAGCTAGGTTGGAAAGTTTCAAATATATGAAGGGAAGGGGAAGGTCAAAGGGAAAGAAGCTTGGAGCAGGAAGGAAGACCCCGCTTTTCAGTGGAGTGGTCACCAATTCGGTGAAAAGCAGCACTGCACATGTCCTGCTGCAAAAGGAGCAGGACAGCACAGAACAAACTGGGTTTTGACAACTGTTACTTTCTAGCTTAAAAGCTTATCAATACACAATCCACAAAGTGTATGGATGCACCATAGTGATAGACTCAAGTCTCAGGAAAGCATGGATTTCAACAGTCATCCTTCGAGATCAGGGTCTCTCACACCCGAAAGCTTTCAAAGGATGCTGAATCTAATGGCTGCAGCCTCCTTAGTACTGCAGCTCGGTCTCCTTCATGCACCCCTTGCAATACCGGTTGAAAGCGCGAGTTCCGCCTCGAGCGTGGCGTCACAGGCACATTCTAATCAGAGTGAACAGAGTCTAGGTGTCAGCCCTGTTCCCCTGAAAGAACACTCGATATCCGGAATGAGGAGCCCCTCTGGGGATGGTCAGCAGGAGAATGTATTCCTGATAGATGTCTCCAGCAAAGCTGGCATGCTCTGTGTGTGGGTGCACCTGCTGCGGGGCTGTGGTTGATGCCAAAGGCAGCCTGCACATCAACTGCCTAGAAATGCTAGCAGTATGTCATGCTTGCCACATCCATCCACGCCTGAGGGATCGCCGTTTCTTATTTCGCTCAAATAGTATGGCAGTGGTGTCGTACATAAATTACGAACTAAACCAGGGTGCAGACATGCTGTCACAGAGCTCAGTCCTCTCAGAAGAGTGGATCCTCCATCCCCAGACAGATTTAGAGAATATTTGGGGAAAGCAGAGACTGACTACGAGGGAGGTGTCGACAGGGAACGTATAGGTTACTTCCGCAACCCTGGTTCCCTGAGACACGGGAGTGAGTACTGCGCTCCTTGCCATGCTGTAATAGCTGCACGACTTGCGTCGCTTCAGTCGAGGTAACCTGAATCCCTTGGTGAAGCGGCTCCACATGTATACATGGACCCACCCATTTTGAAGGGCTTCGTGCAGCACCGCTGCTGTGCCATTGGTTCACATCTTCCAACTGCACAAACCGATGCCATGCAGTTTCACTGCATGATTGAATAAGGTTAGGAGGAAAAAAGGAGTTTTCCCATAGCATCTTAAGCAGACGCAGTACTTGTTCCCATGTCTCAGGGAACCAGGGTTACGGAAGTAACCTATACACTCTCAAACTAATGGTTTGACTTCAGGGTGGATTGAAGGGAAACAAGAACACAATATCTTCTAGATAAATTAGCTTGACATCCTAATACTCAAAATCGCTAACAACCTTAAATATGACCCCTGTGCAAGATTGAGATACTCCTCCTGTAGCCAAATCCATCTTTTCCAGCATATCCAAAGAAAAGGGATTAAACAGACCCTGAACAATTCATACAACAGACACACATCCATAAGACTCCTGGTTCAAAGAGCAGACAGAATGAGATAAATAACGCTATTTTATAACAAATTTATCAACACGCAGATAACCGCAGCTGCAACGCTTGTTCACAGGAACAAAGACATAAAGCCTCAGTGTTAGTGTCAAAATGTCAAGTCTTTTCTTTGTGTTGTCTTCATTATGTTTCTAATTATACTGCTGGTCTGACAGGCTATGGCGTATGTGTTGTTGTTCATGTGTTGTAAACTTGTAAAATATCTGCATGACCTTGAAACAACCTCTGTGAGGAGACACACAGTCCAGTCCCGCCTTCAAACCTCATGTTTTTCCTCCACATTTTCAATGTTTCCAATCTCACAGCAGCATAAATTTCGTTGACTTGATGATTTTATAGCATCTTGTTCGTCAGATGCTTTCACTGCATTCCAACTGGCAGTCAAACAAGAGGTGAGATTCTCACAAAGACGATTTGTTGTTAATGAGGCCTGTTAAGCAATCGGTTTGGTGTACTCAAGTGTCCACCGATGACAGCCCTCACAGCAGGTCAATTGGAACTTGTCTCCATTAACGTACCAAGGGATTTACTTGTGAATATTTGTGACAAGACCTCAGAATCCCTGCCATGTCCAGATTAGCTTCCAGAAATCTGCTATCACGACCCAAGACAAGAGCATCAACAATGTTGTAAAACACAATCTGCTCCATTAGGACACAACGATCACTGGGATCGCAAAAAGCCTTGGACCATTTTATTTCGAATATTTTGTTTTTTATAACCAAATGAAAAGCCTTGTTCCAATAGAGGTGAAAAGGCTAAATTCATTTAGGAGCTTGAATTGGGACTAAAGCCTCAAGGTTGTGACAACAACTGGGCTGAAAGTTAAATCCTGGAGAATTTAGATCCTACAGCAGGTACTTAATGGATGCGAGCTCTGCGCACATCTGGTTTCAATCCTGAGTTAGAGGAAACTTGAAGTTCTGGATAGCAAATGGGCATAATTGCATACATACCAATATAAATATACACACATTTACAGAAGGAAAAAGTTACATCAATTGAACACACAGATGTGGCTTGTGAATGATATTCAAACTTTTGAGCTCATTTTTGTCTCATCCAAATTCAATAAAACAACAAATCCAAAAAAAGGTGATTAGAAACAGATCACAGTAGTCTTTCCTAACTCTTTTTACATTTGTTTGAATAAGCAGGCTTAGAATAAGTCTTTATTGGGTCTGGTTATGGTGCAGTGCTCATTTTTGGATGTGTAGTGCCAAAAATCTTACTATGTAAATGTAGCAGGTTACTTTCAAAACACTGTGCTGTTTGTTTGAGCGGCCCAGCATGCCAACTGCAGACTCCATCAAAAGTCTTTGGAGCAGAACTTTTATTTGATACTGTTGATGGTACATTTGGCGCAGGTTGATAGGTGGCACAGGTCGATAGGTTCTAACTTAATCTGATATAATAACAACATTATTCAAATGGTGCAGCTGATTAGATTCATTTGACATCAACAGCCAATGAGCTTGCTGCTCAACATTTAAATACTTACTTGGCTAGTGCACTTCAGAAACCCTCCTCCTCCCCAGCTCCACCTGTATGGATCTGCTATGGGGGATTTTTTATGTATGTTGTATATGCAATGCAATCTGCATTTTTGTAGTTTACACAGAAACAGTATCCAGTATCCTTTCCAAAAACGTTTTCAAACATTTGTGTTTCCAGTAAATGAACAGCTAAACCACGTAACAGAGTAAATATCCCTTCAGACTTTTTGAATGATTCATTACAAGGAGCAGCTAAAGAGCCATTTATTCCTGAATTACACTGGTAGAGCTATTCTTTCATTGTTTGAACAAGCCAACACTTTCAATTACTTCGTTTTATGTTTTAGAGCCACTTGGCTGCAAACAACCTCTGAGAGACAACCACACTTCTGCACAGCTGTTCAGATATTCATTGTACTTGCCAAACATCAACTAATGCACCTGGACTTCCCAACAGGAGCCAAAACTCCCTCTTCCTATCTACCTCAAAACTGGTCAAGGAAGTGGCTGCAACACTGTTCAGATCCCCAACTGGGTGCACAGCTGTGCACCATCCCCTTGTGAAAGAGAAGTAAATAAAGAACTCTTGTTCATAGAAAACACAAGGCCTGAGAGGTTTCAGTAATAAACATCTGCAACGTCTGGACTGAAGAATTTGCTAGCACAATGTGGAACTAACCAATTGTACAAACCAAAAACAAAATCTCCTCAAACTTCAGTCTTCTCGCTCTCTTTTCAAGTTCTTGGCTTATCTTTCGCTCTGGACGTCTGTAGATGTGGGGGTCAGATCAGAGGGCAAGAGAGAGGGCATCAGATAAGAGATCACTGACTGATTTAACGCGCTGTTAACACTCCTTCACTTTCTCTCATGGAAGTCTTTCATGTGCCGGCTGTGTGCGTGTTTGTTTTAGATAGTGGAAAGGGGCTAAATGATATGGCACGATAATATAGACAGACAGCCTGTAAATCACAGGCTCTTCTCATTGACAGCAGAGAAAACATGGCAAGCAGATGGGGATGTAAAAACTCAAATGCAATTCACATACCCTGCCTGACCACATAAAGAAGGAACTTCACACTATTTGCAAGAAAAGGTTTGTAGAGGCTGCATCTTTGAATTAGAATGAAAAACTATGTAAAACAAACATAAAACAATGTCTAAATGAAAAGTTGACTATGTTTCAAATCTAATTCAAAAAGTAAGTTACATACTGCAGTTGTATGCTAAAAAGATGTTTGGTCACAGAGACATTTGACGGACATCCAGCCTACACTATATGTGAGTTACAGTGGAGATTTTCAGTGACTAATTACTGAATTTCAAATCAGTTATTTAATGGCTTTAGAAGACTTGAAAAATAGTGCACAGCTACCACGTGATTTGAGAAAACATAACACACAAGACGTATGGCTCACTTTAATGATAATGTTAGTTTTTTCTTGCATATTTTGGAAAAGTGCGAACAGGACATTCTTCAGCCTTTCTCCTTCTGTGTTTTATGGAAGAAAGAAAATGAAACGGGTTTGGAACGAGGGTAAATGACGACAGAATTTCCATTACTGTGTAAACACTTTGATATAAAGTGTTTTCAGAGCATTTATACCCCTGCTGAAAGCTTTGGAGGGGCTGAGGCTCTGCTGACCTGAGGCTGAGTAGAGGATAGGCCTCCAGCTGTTTACAGGATGGAGATGAGTTGAAGACAGATGAACCATACCACGTGGAGATGAAAAGAGAGGAGATGGAGGAAGAGGAGGAGGGACCAGAGTGAAGAAACCCTTGGAAGGGACAAAAAGACCTGATGCAGAGAGAGATGTGGGAAATCGTCCAGGGAAATCATCTGAATGCTGTTTTAGTGCTAATGACATTTTTTTCGCTCTCTTTCCTCTTCCTATTTCGATTCACAAGAATGCACAGATAGATATTGTCTACTGCATATTTAGCCAGATAACGTTTTCAGGAAACATATTTTGTGTACATGCAAACTTTGGCACTATGGGACTAAATATACCCTTGTATCTACTATCATCTGGGAGATTTGCCAGGAGTATTAGAAAAAAAAAGCAAATATTTACTCATTGCTATTGTACAGATGAAAACTATCACCATAATGGAGTATGTTATGGGTGAATAAGTGTGGGTAAAAAGCTGGAACTGGGAAACAGGCAAGAAAAAACAAGTGCTGATAAAACAGCAAAAGCTGACTTGATAGCAAAGTACAAGCTAAATTTTCAGTTTCTGAGAAAAACTTGAGCAGTTTTTTAAGTGCATGTTCCCCTACAGGGCCGGCAAAATAAATGAAAAACTAAATTTGAAATTTGTACTCAAATATTATCAATATTGAAATTATATTGAAATTTATTTCATGTCAGTCAGTTAACAGAGCAATATTTCACATTTTTATCTAGTTTACTCTAACAATCCAAAATTGTGATGTTGAGAAAGTGTGTGTGTGTGCGTGTGTGCAATGAGCTGAATTATTGTTTTTCAGTCCTGTTTGATCTAGAGTCCATCTTTGATGGGAGCTGAGAAACAGGAAGTGCACCCTGTCCCAAACATCTCAGAACAAATAAAAAATGAGAGAGGACACACAAAGAGTGTCACGCGAACGCAGACAAATAAATGTAAAGGGGTACCTACATTTACCTGGCCGTCTTGCCCAACATGCACTTGGTGGATCTGCAAGTTGCCCTGCAAGAGAGGAAAGACAGACATATTCAAATGAGGTACAGATTAATGTCCCGTATTTTTGAAAAAGCATTAAAAGACTTCAGAAATAGATTTTTGTGTTTAAAAAGGCAATACATAAGTAGTTAAATGGGGGAAAAATAAATCTCTAAGCAATTTTGTAAGTTTTGAGCATGTTTTTAAAACAAAAATATGAAAACATGTTCTGTTTAACATGAACACAAACTTGTTAGAACAGGATTTCTAACAACAAACATTTCTTCCAAAGCTTATCAATAATGATAAGCCAACAATTACCCAGAAACTACTTTAGTCTTTACTGAGTGAGGAAAATACTTTCTAAATTTGGAACTCCATTAACTGAAATCCTGTTACTCATTGCAGCATAGTTTCTTTAACTTTAAATTCATTTAAAAAAATTAATTATTACTTTATTTTATTTACAAAAAATTGAGTAACAGGGTTGAAAATATTACAATTCTCATAGAACATATATAGAAAGCGAAACAGCTCATAAATATTTAGTTTGACCATCATGACTTCTTATTTTATTTAATTTACAAAAATTGAGTAACAGGGCTGTAAATATTGCAATTCTCACTGAACATGAATAGAAAGCGAAACAGCTCATAAATATTTAGTTTGACCATCATGACTTCTTATTTTATTTGATCTTTACTGCTAGAAAACAAGGACCCAAAACATTGAGTAACAGGGTTAAAAATATTGCAATATTCATAGAACATAAACAGAATGTCAAACAGCTTATAAATATTTAGTTTGACCATCATTACTTCTTATTTAATTTAATTTACAAAAAAGTGATTAACAGGGCTGAAAATATTGCAATTCTCATTGAACATGAATAGAAAGCGAAACAGCTCTCAAATATTTAGCTTGACCATTATTTAATCTCATTTTATTTTAATTTATTCTTTAATGCTAGAAAACAAGGGCTCAAAATGTTGAGTATCAGGGTTGAAAATATTGCAATTCCCATAGAACATAAATAGAAAGTGAAACAGCTCATACGTATTTAGTGTGACCGTTATTACTTCTTTTATTTAATCTTTACTGCTAGAAAACAAGGACACATTGAGTAACAGGGTTGAAAACATTCTTATAGAACATGAATAGAAAACGAAACGGCTCATAAATATTTATTTTTGACCACCTGAAGTTGGTTATCAACATTTGTAGTTTTTTCACTGACACCTTGTTAAAAAGGAAACATGCACTCTCTTTTTAAAAAGAGAATTCAGGCTCTGTTTTGTATCTCACTGATGAAAAGTGTCAGTTACACAACACATAGTTTTTCATCAGGGAAAAAAAAACTGGTTCACCACAACAATCATGTTCTCCATCTGATTATAAAACACACACAAACACTTGACAAATATCTGGATAAAGGGAAATGATCTTACGACGGCTCATTTCCTTTACAACTCTCTTAAATAAATGGTATTGATGAGGCGGGCCAAATATATTACAAAGACAGTCTTTGTAGAGTGGAGGCTGGATGAAGTGGCACGCTGTTGCTAAGCTTTGGACTTTGGACAAACAAACACTATTACTGAGAATTTCCCCAAAAAATGAGCACTGAAAGTCTATGGCCATCATCAATTTTATTTTATAAACCAGCACAGGAAGAGCTTTTGAACATTTATTCTCTTCTCCTCCCTCGTGTCCCTTCCTCTCAAGATGACGAATGGATCTGATCAAAATAATGTTTACATATTTGCGGATACCTTTACATAATCCCTCTTCAAATCTAGGACACGGAGTACTCAAGAGCCTTAGAAACAAGTGCTTGAGAGAAATATCTCTGCCAAAGATCATAGTAAGACTGGAATAATTATAGATAGGTGGTGAGGTCCTTGAGACCTTAGTGTGGGAAACACAAATGAGAGGTGGAGAGCCTCGGAGGAAGAAGAAGAATGAGAGAATGAAGGAGAAAGAAGAAAGCTAAAAGAAAACGATGCTCACCTCGCTGTCCTGTGTGATCTGCACCTGTTCGCCCTGTGGCACCTGAGCGATGTGGAGGTGTCCCTGTGGTATCTGTGAATGAAAAAGAATGTCATTTCTAATTAAACTATTTGACAATGTAAAGCATGACAATATTATTTAATTGTTAATGTTTAGGACACATAAAACGCTACCTATGAAATAAGGTATACATTAAGAAATTATATATACATTAGAAGTCAAAAAGTTTAATGGTTTTGACATTTATGTTCACCAAAGCTGCATTTTTCTGCTCATAGATACATTACAAATTGTAGCATTGTAAAATATTATTACAATTAAAAAGACGTTTTTTTATTTGAAAATATTTAGTATTTCATAATTCCTTAATGAAAAGAAACAGTATGCTTTTTTGAAAATCTTATGTACCATTAACATTTCTATTTAATGTATCTTTGCTGAATAATAA
>JAUMHG010000079.1:11735544-11746133 GCA_032359395.1 Enteromius anoplus | reverse complement strand
TAGGTCCGATAATTAATACCTCTGTTTTATCAGAATTTAACAGTAAGAAGTTACTTGTCATCCAATTTTTTATATCATGTGACTCAACATTTAATTGCATTAAAGCCATTTTTCTCGACATAAGGTGATTCCAAATTTTGTTTGCGACATTTGAAATATTGATATAGAATTTATGCGCTAAAGTTAAACGTAAAAATACTGTGTCAATATTTACAATTTTATAAAGATAGTTAGCATTTCAATCAGCTATATCGGTATTTTTCTGCAAAAACTCCTTGGGTGGAAACCTGGCTGCTTAAACATGCTCATAAAACTTTGCACACACAACAGAACTGTTGGCATTTTACATCTGATATTGGTTTCAGAATTAGGTGTGGCAAAATGGCTAGATAGCACCACCCATACACTTTCAGCAATGTGGTAGACACGTGTAATATCTCAGTAACTACAAAACAATATCTAAAACATGCGTTATTCAAAAGTTTTTGTCTTTTTCAGGTGTTGTATTTTAATAGAAGATATAGTCAGATCAACACCAAATTTGGTCAGTCTAATCTAAATACCTGTGTTGTGTTAAACTGCTAAGATCTTGAGTTGTCGTTGAAATGTCCATGGTGGCCTGAAAAATTGTGATGTTTCACTGTGAAAAAAAAAAAAAGTTATTGTAACTCGGGCATACAATGTATATGTCATTGGATCACCATTGTTTTCTTAGTGCATATGTGGTGTTTTGAACTCTTTGTATAGACTACATAAGGATGCTCCCTTATGTACTCAATGAAATGCCTAAAATAATATACCCAGATAACACACTTAAATCTGCAAGATGTCTGCTAATGTTCTCTTGCTCTGGAAAGCATCTGTCTGGCAGATGTCTACATGCTACATACATGCTAAATCATAAACATCTTAAAGATATCTAATAAACGTCTATACGACATCTGAAAGGATACGTCCAATAGACATATTACAGATGAGCAAATAACGTAAATAATACGTCTTGCAGATGTAAATGCAGACGTAAAAAAGACGTCTCCTAGATGTACCTGTGCATAGGGAAGTGCTCAGAACATTATTGGAACCAGAAAATGTTATAGTAGCTGGCTATTGGGAGAGATTCAAAATTTGCACATTTCAGAAGCACTGACCTTAATAATGAATACCATCTCTATACATTTTATTGTCAATAAAATATTCATGAAGTAAAAAAAAATTAAATTCCAACCAGATGTGAAGTCTTTTATATTTTTAATCACCAGAAATCCTATATCTACTAACTAATACAACGGAAACAAAAATTCATGCATAAGTTTGTCCATCACCTTGTTACAGGGAGGTCCTCTGTGGCGCTGTCCGACCGCCATCAGCGGGAACCTTCGCCGGAGTATTAGTTCCGCCCGTTTTTTTTTTCTTCCCGAACACCCTCGGGGATTTCCGCCCCAGGTGTTCGGCATTATCTCCAGTATTTAAGGATCATGCTGAGCTCGCTTCTATGCAAAGTCTTGATCTCATTGTCATTTCTGAGCGTTTCTGGAGTTTATTTGGATTGACCTTGTTCCCGTTGTTTGGATTGTTTACTCCCGTCTTTGAACCTCGCTTGATACCCCGACCTCTGCCTGGACCTGACTATTGATTCTCTGCCTGTTACCTCGACCTTTTGCCTGGACACTGATCATTGAACATTGCCTGTGACCCCGACCTTTCGCCTGCATACGGTACTGCTTTCTGTCTTGCCTTTGATAATCATGTCTGCCCCTCACAATGCAAGCCTGTATGACTACGAGTGTACTAATAAAGAGTTGCACATGGATCTTCCGTCTGCTGAGCCTTTGTCACACACCTGATCACACCATTACTGTGAGGAAATCACACCACAGCATGCAACAGTTCCTGAGCATTTCTTCTTCTGCTTACCTGACGGAGAAGGCTGGTGTCACGGCGTTTGCAGCGGTGGTGTCTCCAGCCGAGTGGCGGACACATCTGCATTGCACTATCAGTGTTTGTGATCCGAGCGTCCATGTGCGCTTCAAAGCCTAAAGAGACAGGCTTACGGGTGGTACGTCTTTACGTTTACGCCTTGCCTTAAGCCGAGTTCAGACTGCACGATTTTATCCCCGATATTGACTCGCTGACAGGTTTTGAGAAATCGCTGACAAATGCCCGAAATCACAGGCAAATCGGTGCTTGTGCACGCGAGTGACAATCACACAGTGTGATTATCAAAGACTATCAAAGACACGATCTGAGAGAATCACAGACGTGTCGCAGACACCCATGAGATATTTGGCATTCTAAATATCTGGACCTGTCAGCGATTCAAAATCATGCCGTGTGAAATGTGTTCTGACTGAAAATAACATCAGCGATTACCTACAGCCAATGAGAGAGCCACTTCCAGGGCAGCGGGATGTTGGGGAGGAGTTGCGAAGGTATAGTTATCCTCGTCCATTATCTTATTTTCGTTGCAAATGAGTGCACATGCAATTTGTATGGCAATCTTATTTTGCTTGCTATTAATTTTAATAATAATACCAGTCTCACGTGAGAACTCCGGTCTTGCACACGTGACCTCACGTTGTTTCCATGTCACTTCTCGCATGTGTTTGGCAGTGAGACAAAGCTGTTGGCGATTCTTCCTATTGTAAAGTCATGCAGTGTGAAAACCCCTGTCACCGATCTATTATGCAGTGTGAACACAGCAGCGACTGAATCATAACCCAGATAGTCATACAGTGTGAAAAGATCTGTGACATGACTACTTTGAAAATCGTGCAGTCTGAACTCAGCTTTACTTGCCTGGACATCAAGCACGCTAAAGCAGCGTTTGTGGATGAGTCATGTTCCGCTTGACCCTCTTCCGTTTCCGCGATCCAGGGCTCGCGTTGGCAGTGTCCGCGGAGCTTACGGTTCCGGAGTGAGCAGGGCTGATCTTAAAGTGGCAGTCAGGAATACACTTTTCGGAGTGAGCCTTCTGTCGCTCACACTCCGACACGGTGGAGTTGCCGGTTTTATAGCCTTCATGTTGAACCGGTATCCTCCCGAGTTCTCACCTCGAGCAGAGCAGAAGAGCCGGAGTAGGACCTGTTCGGTCGACTTGGCAACAATGTTGTTGTTGGCTGCTGCTCCACTGATGCGTAGGCAGTTTGCCAGCGCCACGCTCCGAATTGTGCTATTATGTTTGGTTTCACATTCATTCACTATCGCTGACCACACTTCATTACGCATTCATTCACTCGCATTTCACCCTGACATAACTTATTGAAACTGATGTCCTGATTATGCTACTTTTGTTGTTAATTTTGTTGTAATAAATGTTTTGAGTTATTCCGCCGTGTCGTCTCCCTTAATGTTGCATCTTTGAGCCAGGTGTAACATTTACACAAACCGCAACAAAAGCTCATGCATAAAATGTTTGTCCATCGACTAATCACACCATCATTGAGAGGAAATCACACCACAGCATGTTTCTGTTTGACTTCATGTTTCAGGTTGAGCTGCTCGTATCACACCTCAGTAACAGTTGAGGATGGGAAATAAATTTACCTGTTTTTCACTATTACACTATTCTTTTACCATTACACTGTTCATTTACATATTTAATACAGTTAGACGTCTACCTGAAAAACATTTCATTGATAAGAACATTTTAAGTCTTAATAAGAGCCAGAAGAGGGTGTATAACTATATAACACGCAGATAATGTGCGTTCATTAGGACAGTCAAACTGGGAGGATTCATGCCATGCGTTTTCAGCAGATGGTCCTTTTTTAGATTAGAGGCAGAACTGGTAGACTTAAAATAAATGTTTTACATGCTTATTTTGTTTTGTCTGTGCAGGAGGCATCTGACTGGTGAGTCACAAAAGCATTTGTTTAATTTCTTTTGTTTCAGAATCACAACATAGTGTTGCTTTGCATTTGCTTTCCTTCCCTGTTCAATCAAATCAAACTGAGGTTCACATTGCTCATCTGTCTGTTCATTATGTGAACTGTTATCAATTGTGATGTTCTTGATCAATTCATGTTTAACAGACACAAACTGATTTCAGGTTTTCTATATCAACATGTACTTGGGCTTTAAATGTTTTCATGTGTTTAGGTGCGTCTGGTTCAGAGACAATGGAAATACAGTCTGTGATGGAGGGAGATTCTATCACTCTCGTCTTTTTTCTTACTGCACAACTTGACGATGAAGACATACTATGGACATTTGGAGCTGAAAAATCTCTCATAGCTAAAATCGATGGAGAGGCTAAAATCATCTCCACATTGGATGGTCCTGATGAGAGATTCAGAGATAGACTAAAGCTGGACGATGAAACAGGATCTCTGACCATCACAAATACCACAACTCAACATACTGGACACTATGAAGTACAGAGAAGTGGAGCGGAACTAAAATCAAAAAAATTCAGTGTTTCTGTATATGGTGAGTAGAGTCAATGCTTCATTTTTACTGGAATAATTTACATTATAAAATTATTTAAGATTTCCCTACCTATATTGCAGAGTGGAGCGAGTTCCAGCCTATTAATACATGTATATTACAAGCGATTCAACAAAACCTGAAACTTACTGTCTGTAAAGATTATATAATTAAATAATGTCAGTTGTTAAAGCAGGCTTTCAACTGTGTATCATTGAGTTTAATGCACTTGATTAAAAAAAGTTTTAGTACGTGATTTTGTCCATTAGATTTAAGTATACTGTTGTGTCACCTCATCTTAAATGGCCAAATATGGCCCTGGACGAGATAAAGAAATCAATACCTATCTCACAGTTGCCTTTTTGCATTTAAAGTCTGCACTAAGTTGTCAATGATATATTTTAGTGCTAGATTAAGGGAGAATGTGCTATGTTAGTATTATTGTATCTTCGTGTGGCTTTTGATATGATAGATCATAGCATGTATTACACATCTCTCGCCTCGAAAATCTGGTAGGTCTAAAAGGCATGATTTTGAAACGGTTTCAATCTTTTCTAAGCGAAAGATAATTCTCTTTTGAATTTTGAAGACACAACCTCAAAGAAAAGGTTGCTTCCATGGGGGATCCCACAGGGATCAATTCTCTCTCTTACACTGTTTTACCTGCTCCCATTAGGTAGTATTTTTTTTAGAAAGCACTGTATCATTCAAATCTCTGTATACCCTTTTGCAGTTTTTAAATGATATAAAAACTGGATGGCAAAAAAAAAAAAAAACATAAGAGACTGAAGTCATTGTTTTTGGCCAGCCAAAATATTTTACTAAAGCACTTTAAATTCAAACCCATTGGCACCATATTTTAAAATTATATTTAGTTTTTTTTTTTTTTAATTGGAAAACCAAGTTAATTCTCTGGTACATGCTTGGTGTTTGACACAAGGTGTCCTTGTACCTTACAAATCAAATCACAAGTAGTGCCTCACGTTGAGAAAACGACAAAATTTTAGTAGTGTCTAGGACAACTTCAAAAAGGTGAGAGAGCTTTTGCAGTAATGCGGCTGAGATTGTGGAATGACTTGCTGCAACATATCAGGTCCGCTAAATCTCTGTCAATGTTTAAGAAATTGCTGAAAGGCCATTTTGAGGTGGCACCTTTTGTGAGTTCAATTATATAGGAGGTTATATTGTTAGATAGGTCTGTATGTGTGTGATGGTGTTTACTTTTATGTAAAGCACTGTGGGTAATTTCTTGGGGTCCTTTTAGTAGTGCTATATAAATAAATAAACCAAACCAAGACATCAGATGTGAGATCACACACTAACTCTCGTTAGGTTAAGCATTTACTCACAGCATTAAACCAATCATCTTCTTCTTTTTCATTTTTGTTCTCACATGTTTTCCAGCTTGTCTGACTGTTCCTGTCATAAGAAGAAACTGTTCATCCTCCTTATCATCGCAGCAGAATTGTTCAGTGTTGTGTTCAGTGGTGAATGTGAGTCATGTGACTCTCTCCTGGTACAAAGGAAACAGTTTATTGTCCAGCATCAGTGTGTCTGATCTCAGTATCAGTCTCTCTCTACCTCTGGAGGTGGAATATCAGGAGAACAACACCTACAGCTGTGTGCTCAACAATCCCATCACAAACCAGACCACACATCTGGACATCAGCAAACTCTGTCACACATGTTCAGGTACAGCTGTGCTGATGTGTGTTACTGACCTGATCTCTGTCTTTTGATGTAGATCAAACTAATGCATTCACTTCTTTACAGCACTGGATGGACACAACACTTAAGTGTTGATTTCTGCTGCTCTTGTTGGATCTCTGTTGATTTTAACAGCAGTCGGGATCTTCTGCATCTGCAGGAGAAACAGAAAATACGATCAAAAAGGCACGTATTACAGTATTTAAGAAAAAAACTGCAAGTAGTATTTGTAGTTTTGGGTTTTGTATGTATCTATATCTGTATGAAAATAGACTGTGCCACTTAGTTATGTTTTAGATTTTAAGTAATATTTTATTATAATAGTAATAGTTTTATTGTTGTTTTTAATGCTTATTTTTTTTATTGTATAATAGATGTTGTTGCGACTGACGATGAAACAGTTCAGACTTGTGATGAAGAGATTATTTATGCTGATCCGACATTCTACAAACGAAATAAATGAGATCAGTAAGTTCATTTTTATGTGTTATTGCGCTTTATGATCATCTGACACACATAAAACAAATATAAATTAAAATATAAATCACAATTCTGCTGATATTTATGCATTTTACTGAATTACTATGTCCATTTACTGAATGGACATTTTACTATCCATTTTCAATTCTTTAAAATAACATTTGTTTTATTAGGAAATGTTGGCAATTTTTCTTTCTTTTTTTACAGACAGCCGCAGAAGAGAATCGTGTAGAGTATGCACCTATCTGCATAAGAAAACACACCTTTCATTTGGCTTTTAGATTTAGTATGTGATCTCTGATCTTTAGAAGTAGAAGTAGAAAACATCCAAAGTTTGGGATGGTTGAGAGTTCTCACACAATCTACCTGATCTTGGTGTGTAATCATTTACATAAAAAAGCAAACATTAACCAAAAAATAAACAAAAATAACAACATGCTAAAAGAGCAATTTTAAGATGCCCTCCACAGCCTGAACATTCATGCCCTGGATGTTCACTGGTAGTGAAGAAGAAGGTTTGTGCCTACGAAAAGTGGGATGAAAAGTGACGTTGTTTTTTTTCCTATAACCTTGTTCCTCCAGCAAAGCCCTCTATTCACCATATGATTGAGTCTCAGACTCTTTGCAGAACCAGTTGTCAAAGTACTGAAGATGTGATGGTTGCTTTCTCTCTTTGTTACACTTTTTGCAAAGAACGACATCATTTTCTTTTGACAGCTCCAGTCAGCTCCCTCTCCTGTTTTCTCTTTCTGTACTGCTGAGCGGAGTAAGGAACAGCTTG
The DNA here is from genome assembly GCA_032359395.1 of Enteromius anoplus. NCBI lineage: Eukaryota > Metazoa > Chordata > Actinopteri > Cypriniformes > Cyprinidae > Enteromius > Enteromius anoplus. The sequence continues at coordinate 11,738,740 of JAUMHG010000079.1, read as the reverse complement.
ACTGGATGTCTGTGTCCGAGCTGAAAGTGGCATAGCTGAAGGTAATGGGAGGCTGAAGAACATCACCTGTGAAGTACAAGGCACTGTAGAGAAAGTGTAGAAAGCTGCACACAAATGAAAGGGAGAGAGACGGGTAGCGCTGGCACAATGGCAGGAAGTCGTTGATGAGATGGTTGCGACCTCCCCTCGAGTTTTGCCTCACCAGCAGTGTTTTGTGGCAGGACAAAAAGATGATGCTCAGTCAAATTGACTGAATAGATAGTTGGTCCTTTCTGCACAACCAGGGAAAGCTTCTCAGGTCCTGCCATGGGTGCATCTGGGGCAAAAAAATGGTAAATGGTCTTCTTCTTGTCATACTCCTCCAGGGCCTGCCATAGGGTGATGATCTTGACGCACTCTCCTCCAGTCAATGCCAGACGGTGGTCTCTGAGGCTAATCAAAAACTCCTGCACAGCTCCATACTCCTTAATATTATCATGTCTAACAGAATGCTAAAATAAAATATAAGTTAGGAACATTTAATAGCAGAAACGAATACAAAAATTCACATTAAAAAGCACAGACAAAATAACTCGGACTTTGTTAACACACAAGAAAATGAACATAAAAAAAAAGAAACCGGGCCCTTACATCACGTGAAGTGTTCTCTTCAGATGCTGGAAGATCCTGCAGACAACTGATCCATTAAGACAACATCAAATTTGTATTTATGTCTTTCAATATGACCCATATACACTTAGAGTTAGTGTGAAAACAAATACTGAAACCTCTATGAATGCTTTGGTAAAACACACAGTTATCGCTCGTGCTCCAGAAGAGTGTGCTGGCTTCGACTGAGTGCATGGGGAGCTGGAAACAGAAGATGCCACTGGTGATGGAGGAACCACAGACAGTGATGACGTGGAGCTGCTGACTCGAGATATATATTAACTACTAATGTAAATTCATGTCAAGTCACTTTTATTAATATAGTGCTTTTAACAATACAAATTGTAGCAAAGCACTGAATACTGTATAAACTACCACAATGGGTCGAAGCCATGCATTTGAACTTCCTGTTGTCTGCTTAAATTAATCTTTCGCTAATTATTTGCAAAGATGACATTACTTATTACGATTAGTAAATAGCCTCCACAAGTAGAGTCATAACTCATTGATACATTTGCAAATCATTAGCTAATGATTCATTGAAGCAGACAACTTTAAGTTTAATCACTGTGGTAATTATCAATGTAGATCATTAGTAAATATAATAATTTGCTAGGGAACGAATGCACATTTAATCGATTGTTTTATTTATTTATACTTAATCTATGAATCACGTAGAATGTGTATTAGTTGCTGATGTAGTAATCAAAAATAATTTGTTTACTTCATCACGAGTTATACACTGAATCGTTATTATCTGTGCATTAGTAAAGGATGAATGAATGCATATTTGTGCACCAGTATTGTAAACCGTTTTCATTGGCAAAATAGCCTAAAGTTACTTTTAAACACGTTTAGGAATCTTTTAACCTTAACTTACGCAAGTTTCGCTAATTTCGCGCAGGCTACAAAACATGTCAACACGAGGAATTTTGCTGACTAAGTAGCTGTCAAGTTAGCCTACTTCAGTTAGCATGACACAAAACCTTTAATGTATATATTACGTTTCGTTTAACTTACCGGTGTATCTCCAATTTTGTTCATGACGTGTTTTTCTTCTTGTCAATAACCCCATCACATATTCCTATGAGGACAGTCTCGTAGGTGTTATAGGTGTTAAAATTACCGTACATCGGGCCAGTGGCGCAATGGATAACGCGTCTGACTACGGATCAGAAGATTCTAGGTTCGACTCCTGGCTGGCTCGGTTCTTTTAAACTTTGATTCGTCAGCCTACATTTTACGGCGGCTCAAAGTGTCAGGCACGAATAGTCGTGTAAATGAACGGGCTGATGTTCACTTTAATTTAATATCATGAAAAGTTAGGCTTTAGAACTCATATGTGAAGTGATTCATCGTGTTTCAAGTTAGGTCTAACAAAAAATACGTCCGAGAATCCTTTGCTAAGTAACATTTAAAGAAACGACACCGAAGAAAGAGCTAAAAGATGACCCAAAACAAAGTTTTAACTTGATTTTGCGTGCAAGTCTACTGCCCTCTCGCGGCATCTTATAGCAATTGATTCAAATCAGAGTTATAAAATCATGTCTGTAAATGCCTCTGCAGCATGAAAAACCATATTTGCCGTAATAAGTTACACTGTCGGTCCCTGCATAATGTTATCGAAACCTTAATATAATAAACTATATCTAAAACACACACACAAAAAATCACCTTTTGGGCTGGCTGAGGTAAATAAGTAGTTTTACGTAGTGCCGCGAGGGGGCAGTGCATCACTGTCCTGCGCGAAATAAAACGAGGCTTTAAGTACATTATAAAAGCGTTTTATTTGCTAAGTTCACAATGTAAACAGTGCATATTTGCGAATAATGATCAGAAACTGCTTCTGAAAAGATTGGTTAGCCCACTAATCCATAAAAATGTTCGTTATCATACAGGAGCGATTCTTTTTATCCAAAGCACTTACGTTTTTCATTGTGTTGAAGATAAACAAAACAGTGGCGAAATGTAGTTAAGCAAAAAGGAATCAAGTTTTAACGATCGTTTTTATGGCATCCTGCTGTGAGATATATTAATTTTTGTTGTTCTTTCTTTTTTAGCTTTCACATGTACCCTTTAGCTGTGTCCAGCATCCTTTCACTAAAGTGTTTGTGAGAGTATCGTGTTCATAACTCGCAACGTGATCCAAATGAACTCGAGTATCAAGTTCAAAAGAGCCGAGCCAGCCAGGAGTCGGACCTTAAATCTTCTGATAGTAGTCAGACGCTATATTAATTGCGCCCACTGGGGAGAGCTGAAAAGGTTTGGGCTGAGTGCGAGCAAAAGGCTTTATTAAGAAAATGTATTATTAAACAGAAATGGTATATGCAACAGAGTACACAAGTCATCAGTATGAGGTAATTAAATATGCTGCTAATAACATTTTGGAGCAAGAAATGACATAACACAGAGGTAAAAAAAATAATTTGTATAAATATATACAAAGTTTATTTACTTTATACATTAAATCATTTAGCAGATAATTGTATCCAAAGGGACATACAAATGAAGACAATTAAAGCAATTTTAAAACCATTTGTATATAAAT
>JAUMHG010000079.1:11706037-11722626 GCA_032359395.1 Enteromius anoplus | reverse complement strand
CAGGAGAACACGAGGGAGACTGAATGAAAAACAAAAACACAGATCACACGGACATGGAATGCCTGGGGGGCGTGACAATTATGATGCTTCAAATGTTAATGTAAAGTAAATAAAAAAAATACTCTATTCATTTTAAATCTCAATCTTTCAGTTTCAGAATCAGGTGATTGCTGAGTTTGTTTTAAATGAGTATCTGGATACATCCAATGACAAGATCAAAACCAGAGAAGCTTTTCGAGAGATAATGGGGGACTTTTTTTTCAACATCCCAGCTCGCAAAGTATCGAATTACCACAGAGGTGAGAGTTTATTCTATTTATGCACCATTGTACATTTGTGCAATTATGCTAATTATTACTATAATTTATTAGAATTCTTATAAATTCTTATCTTTACTATTAATTATTTAATTTTTCTCTTACTAGATGCTGGTGCACCAGTTTACATGTATGAATTCCAGCATCCTCCCAGTCTACTTAAAAAGAAACGACCAGATTTTGTTGGATGTGACCATGGAGATGAGATTTTTTTTGTTCTAGGTTACTGCTTTGGAAAACATGTAAAACTGCAAGGTTTGCTACTATTCATCTATTAATGAAGTGAATGTTCAACTGTACACAATATTTCCAACTGTATTCGCAGTTTCTATTTTAAGGATTTAACAGGAACTACCATTGAAACAATGGGTGATAGCAATCAATCAACTTCTTTTTGCTTCGTTATTCAGATGAAATCCCAGACGAAGAGAACAAACTTTGTAAAACTGTCATGGCTTACTGGGGAAACTTTGCTCGCACTGGGTCAGTGATCAGTGATAAAATCAATTAATCAATAATAATCCATTAAAATAATACTGTCTGGATTTACTAAAAACAGTGAAGCAGTGAACAGTTAGCACTAAAGTCTGTTCTTTAATGTGTGCATTGTTAGAAAATCAACTCCAGAATTTACCCTCCCATTCCCTTTAATGCAAATTTGCTTTAAAATCTGTTTCGTAAATATGGCCCTTAATGTCACTTAATTGTTAGCATATTCTAATAAATTAGAAATAGCACCACTGATAAATTCAAATGTCCTTTTAAAATATTTTTTCATAGACAACAACAACAGCATAAAAAAATCCTAATCCCGTCTAAGGATTATTCTTATACTATATACTGTAAACTTATATATATGGCACTACACTTCATATATTGCAGTGAATTATTTACATGATCTAAGAGAGATTAATACTAATTATAACATTATACTTTTTTCCTATTTTTGCATATTAATGCCTTGTTGTCATTGACGGCAGGTCTCCGAATAGTCCAGGTCTCACAAAGTGGCCTAAATATGGAGCTGAGGCTGAATATCTCGGCATTGGATTGGAACAGAAGCCTGGCAAAAACTTCAAGGGAAAACACTTTAATTTCATGACCCAAAAACTTCCACAGATAATAAAAGAATGGAAGGAAGGCAAGTTACCTATTTCAGAAATGGTGTAAAAAAAAGTGTTGAATTGAATATTTGTGTTATTGGTCTTTTTGACAGGACCTGTAGTGCAAACTAAATTAGGATCTCTAAGAGGTGCTTTCCTGACTGTGAAGGGCAAGGACACAGTCATCAACAGTTATCTAGGTGTACCGTTTGCCAAGCCCCCTGTGGGACCCCTGAGACTGGCTCGGCCCCAGCCTGCAGAGAAATGGGACGGAGTTAGAGACGCAACCAAACAGCCGAAAATGTGAAATGTCACAAAACAGCATTTAATTTCAGACAACTTGAATTAGATATTTCTATGATCTAATGGTGCTGTGGTTTTTTTAGGTGCATCCAGGACAGGCAAGTTAGTGTCGTTGAACTTGAGTTTCTCGCTATGGATGTGGAGATTCCCGAGGTCTCAGAGGATTGCTTGTATCTTAACATCTACACTCCAGTCAAACCTGGTGAAGAGGCCAAGCTACCAGTAAGTTCATCAACAGCGCCCCTGAATGTCCCCAAAGAAAATGTGCTTGAGAATGTTTCCTTGTGTTTTCTAGGTGATGGTTTGGATTCATGGTGGAGGACTTGCTTTTGGTTCAGCTTCAGTTTACGACGGCTCCGTTCTGTCAGCATATCAGGATGTGGTTGTGGTGCTGATTCAGTACAGATTGGGTCTGCTGGGATTCTTTAGGTAGGTACCCTTTATCATACCATTTTAAAAGTGGAAAGATTAAAGAGTTCGTTCACCCCAAAATTTCATTCAGTCATTAATTACGCACCCTCATGTTGTCTCAAACCTGTAATACATTTGTTCATCTTCAGAACACAAATTAAGATATTTTTGATGAAATCAGAGAGCTATCTGGCCCTCTGTAGACAGCAACACTATTAGAATTATCCAGATCCAGAAATGTAGAAAATACATCAGTACCTCAACTGCAGTTGTGCAATGCTAGGAGAATTAATTTTTTTGTGCAAAGAAAACAAACATGACAATTTTATACAAATTTAAACACTTTTTTAAAGAAGTTTTTTTTTTTTTTGCCATTTTGCCTGTTATTGCAACAGGATCAGAGCTGACAGGAAGTAAAGTGGGGTGAAATCGGGAAAGGTCCCCGAGTCAGGATTCGAACTTAGGATGCCCATAGCACAGTGGCACTGACATCATCAGATAGTTATTTTCAGCTTATTTCAGCAATTTTTTTAAAGTGTAGGTTAATAGTAAAACCCCAAAATGATCCTTCACCTATTTTTGTAAAGAAACAATATTTTATTCATTACATATTAGTTATTCAAATGAAACTATCCAAACAATACATTGAAAATGTATCATCCCTTTAATACATTAATACAGCAATGCACATGCCAAAGCTAATGTGTTGACTTTACATATAAATTAAATAAAAAATAAAAAAAATCAGTTTTTAATTACACTGTAAAAACAAATTAACAGTGAAAAACCAGCAGCTGTGGTTGCTGGAATTCAACCGTAAAAAATATTGTAACAGCGTTTTAGGCTTTACAGTTTTAAGTTGAATTTACAGTAAAATACCGTAATTTCATTAACTGATTTAATGTTAAAATACCAACCTTTGTTTTGTATCTTTGAAATACACAGATAAGAACCAAATGCAGGTCGTGATGAGAAAGTCACATGATGAACCAAAGCCCATCACAAGCAGCTTTTAAATATGAGCAAATATAGAAGGTGCTCAGTGTCATTCACACAAACACTAAATGATATTGACAAACAAATTTCAGGAGGAGCGTGTTCGAATGCCTAGCCACGGCTGCCACCGCATTACCAATCTGCCTACTCGCTCACCCAATCGGAACTAAGAGACTCTGCATTAAATAAGCTTGATTTTCCGCATCTCGTTTTTGCATCCCTCCACCGCCCTACTGCCGCCTTCAGGCCTCACCTTCCTCAGGGCACACGGGGTTCGAGCCGAACGCCGAGCTCTGACAGACCCTCGCAGTTGAGAGCTGAAACCCCTAGGGCTCGTAGTCCGCCAAGCTCCCGGCTCGCTCCCCTGGACAGCAATCCAAACATGCTATTTTACTCATATTAATGAGGAAGTGTGAACTCTTGAAACACCATCATGGTGAACATGGTTAAACTGAAATATAAACATTAATTTACCATAATTCAACCTAATAAACATAACTGATAAGAAAAAAACTAAGAAACACTGTAATTGTTCACAGTGAACAAATTGAGATTAAAGATTCTATTTCTTTTTTGTAGCACGGGAGATGAACATGCTTCAGGAAACTATGGTCTTCTGGATCAGGTTGCTGCTCTTCAGTGGGTTCAGGAGAACATCCACAGCTTCGGTGGAGATCCTGGATCTGTGACCATCTTTGGAGAGTCTGCCGGAGGAATAAGTGTGTCCTCCCTGGTATGGTATTTACAGCATAATATCTCAGCCTCAGCCTATTACTGTTAAATATTAGTTTCAAGTCACTTTTGTGTCATTCTCTCTTCAAGATTCTTTCACCATTGGCTTCTGGTCTGTTTCATCGTGCCGTTGCACAAAGCGGGACGGCCCTTTGGGATGGTTTAGTGATGGATAATCCTTTACTGAGGGCTCAGGTATCATTTCATATTCTTCGTACATTTTCATGATTGTGTTATTTCATTAAGTTGTATCAAATACTACTAATATTAAACAACTTAATTTCAGAATGCAGCCAAATTATGCAACTGTGACAGCAGCAGCTCATCTAAGATCATCGACTGCATCATGCGCTGGTCTGAGGAGGAAGTTCTGGAATGTTCCAAACAGGTGCGAAATTGTTCAAAAATATAAGCCATTTAATTTGGTCACAAGTACTTACTAAACATCTGTTTATTTAATGGTTTATTATTCATTATGAACTGAATTAACTCCATGTTAATTACAATATGCATATGCACTTTTATTTCATTAATATGATATTATCTGCAAATAGTTTTTTATGTGCACATACTGTATGAGCATCTGTGTGTCCACTATTTTTCTAGTTTGAGATGATGTACTTCAGTCTTGCTCTGGATTCTTATTTCCTTCCTAAACCTGTGGAGGAGATCGTTCAGAAGCAAGAGTTCAGTAAAGTTCCTCTCATCACTGGAATAACTGATGATGAGTTTGGCTTTTTACTGCCTGGAGTGAGTAAAAATTATATTTATTATTATTATTTTAAATATCATACTTCAAACTTACTCGCTTAGAATCAAAGCAGTTGTTTTTTTGTCATTGAATCAAACCTGTTAAAATTGAAGATCTTCAAAACCGTATGAAGTCAGCACACATATAGAGATCTCTGACACATTACTGCATGTTCTATATTTTAATTCTAATTTTGAATGTTATTTCTTTATAGTATTTTGCAGGTAAAGGATGGATTTATGGGATGGAAAAAGAGCAAGTCATAAAAGGCCTGACCCTCACGTATCCTGATGTAAGTCACAACTCAACACAATTTACATTACTTGTGTTAATTGTGTTTTTCTTTGAATCCTGATAGATCTCTGCACAGGCCTCAAATTTAGGCACTAGCCCGGCCCGTGTCCGACAGCTTACTACTGTTTCAGCTATTAAAGAAGTTGAGCTTTGTATGTAATGGCTAAGTGATTATATTTCATTTTGTTTAGTTTTTTAGCATTTAGAGCATTTTTGTTCGTTACAAGTTTTTGTTTTCAAAGCAACCAGTGGCAGGCATTGAGCTGATCATAGCCTACGTTTGATCAATTTAGCCTTCTCAATCTAGCATTTTTGCTCATAAAGGTAAGAGTAATACATCATTCATAACTATAAATGGTCAACAAAACGTTGCGCTTCAATAAAATAAAGAAAACACACATTATCCGCTTTCTGTCGTCTCATCTTAAACAGGAGCTCTTCACAAATATGAACCAAAACACAGTGAATACTTGCCTCACAGAAATAATAAATATATCTTTAGAAAGATTTAAAGGCCTATTTAACGAAATAAAACAAATCGAAACCAAAATCTTTTCTTATTATTTAATCATAATCCGTATTTATCTATAAAGATGCACTTTGTCTAGAAGGCGAGGCAGAATCTTTATCCTTGCGACACAGACTCAGAAAACACTAGTTTATAGTAAATTAAGTAAATAATTCAAATATTACTATTACTATTTACCCCCGGCACATTCATGGTAATTACTTTTGCTGAGGCATTGCGGCAAACCTTAGCACATTATGTGAAAATTGGCCCAAACAACAGCCTGAGGGGCATAAGAAAGTCTGGCCCATGCTGAAATGCAAGCCTCTAGATCCTGTGTGTTTTGACTGTTTTTCTATCAGCCCAGGGATCGATGGATCGCTGATCTGGTGGTGAACGAGTACCTGGGCGACACAAGAGATCCTGTTCAAATCCGGGACATTTACAGAGAGATGATGGGTGATGTGATGTTCAACATCCCTGCTCTTAAACTGGCAAAATACCACAGCGGTGAGACGCAGTCAGTTAGTCTTTATTCATATTGGACAGTTGCAGCTGTGTGGGAAAGGATTTAATATTTAATAAAGAAAGAATTGTACATTTTGATTATATTATGTAGTTTATATTTAAATCTTTGCATAAGTTATTAGTACACTACAGGTTAAACATTTGGAATAATTAATAACATTCTCTTATGCTCACCAAGGTAATACTGTAAAATACTATTACAATTTGAAAGGAACCGTTTTCTGTTGTAATATATTTTAAAATGCTTTTTTTGCGATACAAAGCTGAATTTTCAGCATCATTCAGTGTTACATGATCCTTCAAAAATCATATAAAATTCTGATTTGCTGCTCACAAAAAAATTATTATTAGTAGTAGTAGTAGTATTAATTATTTTGAGTTCAGCATTACATTTACAAAACGTGACGGTAAGAACCTTTATAATGTTACTAAATATTTCTACTTCATATAAATGCTTTTTAACTTTCATCAAAAATTTTGAAAAGATAATAAGTGGTAAAAACTGTTCCAAACATTGATAATAAGAATAATTATTGAGGACCAATAATATTTAAACAGCATAAGCATATTGGAATGATTTTTGAAGGATCGTGTGACGCTTAATACTTGAGTAATAATGCTGAAGATTCAACTTTACAAACACATGAATAAATTACACTTTAAATTTATTATAGAAAATATAAAAAAATATATAATTGCTGAATTAGATTACGAAAAAGATTACATAAAAATTAGAAGTAAAATAAAATATAATCATTTAACTCTTTGAAGTTTGTGAAATACTCTGAGTGGAAGAAAAGAAAATGGTCATTTACGGTAGCCCGACCCGAGCCCGACAGGCATTACGATATTTATGTCCAAGCCCGATCCCAGCCCAATATATTTTTTTCTCATACTAATGACACATGCACTTTTTTGTGTGGAAAGCCCGCTTTTATTAAGCAACTGTAGGAAGACATTCGTGTAGCGGTGTGATCTCTGCTTTGTGTGGAAATTATGGAACAAACTACGGGAACACTTGACTTCACGTCCTCATTTATTCTGGAGAACACAAATGATGGCTCGTGCAGCATATAATTCAGCGTATAATACCTCGGGTCGGGTATCCATCCTCTTTTTCCCCCATATTATAAAAGTCAGTGGCTATTAGCAACTGCCTGATTAACTACTATCTTCAAAATATCTTCCTCGTGTTCAACAGAAAGAAATTCATACAGGTTTGGAACGACATAAGTGTGAGTAAATGATGACAGAGTTTTTATTTTTGGGTGAACTGTCCCTTTTAAATATATAATTTTCACTATCTAAAGGACTTCTGTTGTGATTAAAGCTTCAGGAGCGCCGGTTTACCTGTACGAGTTCCAGCATGCTCCCAGTATGATCCAGAAGAACAGGCCCAGCTTTGTAGGTGCTGACCATACAGATGAACTGTTCTTTATCCAGGGCACCTGCTTCGCCAAAGCTCACCTCAAAGCAACCGGTAAAACTCATCCTTCCTTCACTGACACAAAACTACTCTGAAAGGGTTTTAAATAAGCACTGAATCATCTTTTAATGGTCCAAATATTTCAGCTGCTTTCACAAAGGAAGAGGGAGAGCTGTGCAGGACTGTGATGGGTTACTGGGGGAACTTTGCACGCACCGGGTAAAATATCTGTCCACTTGATTTTGTAGAAGAAAAAAGTATATTGTTTCTGCACTCTAATACAGCTGTTTTTGTGACTGGCAGGTCTCCGAATGGTCCGGGTCTGACGCACTGGCCTGAATATAAGGATGAGGCAGAGTACCTCGGCATTGGACTGGAACAGAAACCTGGGAAGAACCTGAAGGAGAAACACAACACATTCATGACCAAGACACTTCCAGATCTCATACGCCAAGGCAGAGAGAAAAGAGAGCACTTAGAACTGTAAAACAAAATAAAAACAAAACAAAACCCCTATTACATTAGAAATGAACTTGAATTTAAGGATGGCGCAGAAAACGAATTGAACTGTGATACAATGTAATTCCCAGCTTGTGCTTTTTATCGTAGACTGTGTAATATAATTTCCACTTTATCTTTAACAGCATTCAAGACACAGCATTTCAAAACACATTCTCATATCAGATTAATATCAAAATATTCATGTGATGGAGTTGACACATCTGATAGTGGTGACAAAAACCTGTATTTGTAGACTTTTTAACTATCAAATACATAGGATCAATTAATTACACAATTAAAACACAACAAACAGTATGTTGTTGTACATAGAACTCTTATTCAAGAGTCTTTTTTGCTAAGTAGTTTGTTAAATCGCTGAAACATCAAATCTGACGGTGTTGACAATTATAAATTTTTTCTTCACAAAACAAATGAGTTCATGTCGTAGCCGTTTCGTTTTTTCTGTTTATGCTAGATGCTAATCGGACCTGCTTCAGGAGAAAAAAAATGTAATTAAATATTTCAAATTATTTATATGACATAGACATTTGTGAGAGACGGTGCGTAATATAAATGCGCCTTGTGCAGCCATTAATACGCAGGTTATTATAGGGGTATTGCATCCAATTTTATACAAAATTTACAAATGTATCAAAAACAAAAGTCAGACACTGTTGAAGTTTTCCCTCCATTTTATTGAGAACAAACGAAGGCTAAAGCTGCAAACCTCCCTGAATTTGAATGCAACGGGTGCATACTAGTCATGAATTTGCGCTTTGTGAGATTTTCTAACTGGCAAATGTACATGGATGACAATAATTAAACTATTGATAATATTCTGATTCGTTTTTTCTTTTCTTTTCCAAACAGCATTTTAACGTCAAATATAAACATCTACTGGATGCTTGACTCAGTAATAGAGCCGTTTTGCTGCAGAAAATAATCACACTCACTGACAACTTGTGTTTTACTTTCAATACAATTACAAAATAAAAAGTATGGAAATTACAAATGTACAACACAAGTGTATAAATGACAGTTTGAGGCACAGTGCTTAATCTAAATTACCAATTTAGACACATAATGGGAGAGAAACAATGAATCATGATGATAAAAAGGGGGCAAAACTTGCCTTTATCCACTGGGAAGTGAGAACCTATAGTCAATAGGGTAGACTTTAAGTTGGACAAATGCTTTGAAAGATGATTCAAATAGGTATGAGCCAATAATTACACCTTTTTTGGAATAAAATCAATAGTTGTACAAAATCAGTCCACTTAAACGGCCAATTCTATGAGAATATTACACTTTAAACAATTACCACTCAACTCAGAGGTCGGAAACACAGGCGATACACTTAAATTAGTTCAATCAATCATATATACAATCATCCCTAAAACAAAGCTAAAACATACACGTTTAAATACTTTCAATGCATTTACATATATATTCACTTTACAATATAATGATTTCGTTTCATATTTTTTCTTTCCATTTTCAAACGCTAGTAATGCTGCAGTCAAATAGAAAAGTATAGCCGGAGTAATTCTGCCTCTGATAAATGTCTACGCTGCGTAGGGAAGAGCACTTGGAAGAGAGCTGCACAGCTAGAGGAACAGAATCACTATCATGTGAAAATGTTGATGATGTAAAATCTGCCGCACAACCAATTGGCTATTCGCTTGGAAATTGAACAGTATGCTAGATAGAAATGAAAGGAAAAGAGATGTATATGAGCTTGTTTAAGTTTGTTGGTGAAATTTAGCATTACATAAGGTGTGGACTTTTTACAAATAAACTGCTAAAATAATTTAAAGGCAACCGCAGATGGTGCCACATTGAGAATGAAGGCTTCTAAGATTATTTCTAAAGCACAAAACCACAGGATTTCAGAGTCTGAAGATCAGAGGCACGCTCAGCTGAGTATACGGGCGGATTTTCACATTGACGTCGTCTCATCGCCATTTCCAGGTTAGAAAAATAAATTAATTAAAAAGCTGATAAGAAAGGCCTAATATAATACAACTGTACGGGCATGTGGCTTAAATACAGCGGTGCGGATGCGAGCAGGTGTGTGTGTGTGCATCAGCAGGGAGGTAATGCTAGAGGATGTGCTTGATGAGGAAGGTAGTGTGAGGTTTGCTATCAGGATGTCCATGACTGCATGTTGCGGAGCATGGCCTCGAAGCGCTCCATGCTGGGGGCCTGAGCGTAGGACAGCTGGTCGGTCAGACGACTGTACAGACTGAAGGATTTCAGCTCCAGCCAGATGAAGCCGAAGCGGTCGTCATCGAAGAGCACGAACAGACCCGGAGTGCGCTCTGGACTCGTGAAGCCGTGGCCGGCGATCAGGCCTGTCCCGTAAAAACTGAAACACAAGAAGGGAGTCTGTATTAAATTTATTTAAAAAAATTTATGTTATACAAATATATTAAAACTAGTGCTGTCATGTGAATAACCACATCCAAAATACAAAATTTTTGTTTACATAATATATGCGTGTGTACTGTGTATATTTATTATGTGTATATATAATATAATATAATATAATATATACACATACATGCACACACACATAATAAATATACACAGTACACACAGATATTACAAAAACACAAAAACTTTTATTTTGGACTCGATTTATCATTTGGCAGCACTAATTAAAACAAAAATTATATCATAGAAATTTTAAGTTAAATGTTTAAAGTATATGTGTGTCAATATGTAAAATAATTTAATGTAATATATACACTCACTTCAAAATAAACATTAATTTTAGTTGACTTAATAATATAAAATGAATAAATATGTAATTTATTTTCATGTCTAACTAATACACAAGGTAATAAAAAACAAATTATATACATGCATATAATATTTAAAAAGCTAATTTTAAAAAGCCTATTTCATTTTAATTTATAATTTGTAATAAAATTAAATTATGTTTATTTTGTATTTACTATTAAATTTTTCATTATTTTCCTGTCTATTTTTAAACAAAAATATAAAATTAGATACATTTATTTTAGTGCTGTCAAACGATTAATCGCAGCCAAAATAAAGCTTTTTGTTTACATAATAAATGTGTGTACTGTGTGTGTTTATATATATATATAAATTATATCATTTATAAATATATTTAATATATAAACATAACATTTATCTTAAATACAAGCGTGTCTTTATAAACACATAATAAATATACAGATTTAAATGAAAAAAAAACAAAAATGAAATAAAATTTATTTAAATGAATCAACTTATTTAAAATATAATTGTTTTAATTAATTTAATTGCTATTCCTGTATAAGAATACAGTTATTTAATAATAACATATTTTTTACAAATGAAGAGACAAAACAAACAGTATAAATTTCATTTGGTAATTAATTTAAAATTCACAATATGTAAGATTTTTGTAGTAAAAAAAAGCTAAATGAATACTGCGGCAACACACATGAGCAAATGCAGATGTGGTTATTAATTATTGTGCATTTCAATATCATGAACCATGATTACACTCTCCACAATCGCAAAAAAAAAAAAACCTAGATGTATACAGACTGAGGCAAGAACATACTGGAGCTGTCATGGAATAAAACGAGTATAATATCGGCGAGAGTACCGCAACAACCTTGGACTGGACAGAGACTCCCCCCCGCGTGTGTGTGTGTGTGTTTTAATAGAGAGGTAAGCAAATAAATCATTCATTGTGCAAGTAATAGTGATGTGCAGGTGGTTAGGTGATTAAAACAGATATAAATGAGCTTTATATCTGTGAATATTTGTGAAAACGACATGTCCCAATGTTCCACGCAGCAGACTCACCACATCTTGCAGGTGCGAGGGTACACTTCATTACGGGCCATGACTCCCAGAGGCAGCACAAAGGGGTGTGCTTCAGAAGCAGCGCTGCAGGCAGCTCCCGGCTCTTCGTCCTCCACTTCAGCAGTGGGAGCCGAATCGGAGCCCTCCTCCGCCTCCGCAGCAGCCTCCGATGGGGCGTCCCGGGCCTGTGGACCCCTCTGGGCCTCCTCGTGCACCCCCAGCACCAGGCGGGACAGCTCTTCCATGCTCCGCTGGTGCTCCAGGTCCGGCAGACGCACTGGCCGGTTTAGGTCGATCTCTAATGTCAGCTGACCCGCCGGGACATTGGGGTCACCCTAAAAATATACAATTGAGCTGATAAACACATAGTACACCCAATTTGACCTTTACTATGTATTTTTCTGCTCATATTATTTTGTTTAGAGACAACATGGAATATTAGAATGACAAAAATATAGTATGCAATTAATAATAACTATTATTGTTATGAAACAATTAAGTACAACACTCTGTAGTCTCAATAGTAAAGGTTTGCTCTGTCTTCAGAGGGCAGACTCACGGTAAGTTTGGTGGCTTTGGCCCTGGAGTCGTGGAAGCTCAGCATGATGATCTCCAGGCCGTGGCTGCCGTATGTTCCTTTGAAGAGGCCCGGCCGCAGCAGGTCTGAAGGGAGGCACGGGGGCAGATAAATCCGCCGGTACGTCAGGCAATTACTGAAACCAGGAAACACACGGTTAAACACACGCCCTAAACCGAGCAAATGACACTGTTAGCACCTTCTGGGCGAGAACGGGTGAAGCAGGAGACATACTCATATTGGCTGGTGTAAATGAACTTCATGAGGATCAGCTCCTGCATGTGCTCATGGAAAATATCCTCCAGTGTTCTTCCCCATTCCTCCTCCAACCACGTCCTGAACTCCTGAAACACACGGGGCTCAGTGTCCATCCACAAACTGTGGTCCACCTCAACATCTGTCTTAAAGGGTTAGTTCACCCAAAAGTGACAATTACCCCACATTTTACTTAAGCCATCTTCTGAAGTCTTCTGAAGCAGATCAGTAGGTATTTTATAACAAAACTTTCTCTCTTTTTAAAATTATAACTCAAATTACTGTCCATGAGAGAGTTGAGTTACAGCTTCTTGGCTGACCTCTGACTCGACTGTGAGGACTTTGGAGCACAACACATGTGTGCCATTATTAAGTCATTTGGTATGCACTGGGCAAAGGGAGAGAATGTCTTAACTATCAGCTGGGATGTTCCCGTGACAACGCAGCAAGGTGTGTACTCTCCTTGAAATCACATGAAATCATATTTTAATGATGTCCTTGTAATGTTTCTGTGCCTTAAACGTGTCTGTTGTGTCTATGGAGGGTCAGAAAGCTATCAGAGTTCATCAAAAATGTCTCAATTTGTGTTCTGAAGGGTTTGGAGCGACATGAGGGAGAGAAATGAATGACAGAATTTTCCTTTTTGGGTGAACTAACTCTTTAACAAGTCTGGTTTCCTACCTCTTGCCTTCCTCCAGGCATGCGATGGTGATCGGTCTGGTTGCATTTGGTGGAAAACTCATCTTTCTTCACAGTCTGGAAAGAAAAAAAGGTCAATATCTTACGGAATATAACGTCACATTGAGCCATTGTGGAAGAAATCTGGTAGATTTACCTGAATGTCTCCTTTATGAGGGCCCTTGTGTCCATACATGCACTCTACCGTGGCTTTGTTTTTCTCCCACATGTGTATGCGGAAGAGTGGCCGTCTACGCATGGGGTCTTCCACGCGGGGATCATGGGGCGGTAAATACATCCAGCCGATGATGAACAGCCCGTCAACCTAAAACAATCACCAAAGCAAGAACACTTTACATACGCTACAATTGTACATTTATTTAACATTAAGTGGCCGTTACAACCAGACGCGAATGAAGCGTTATAGCGCGAGTGATTTACATGTTAAGTCAATACAAAGACTCAATTAGACATCCTGCTGCGTGATTCGTGCAAATTAAGCAGCACGTTAAACACGCCAGTTTTCACACAGCACGCATAAGCAGCGCGTATTCAGAGCAGGAGCAGTGCGCGCCAATTGTGCTTTCATACTGGCAGCGTTTGTCGTGGCTTGTATTGCAGCCGGCTATAGACAAGCATCTTTCTGTCATATTTTCCAGCGATCTTCTCCGAGCACAGTGCGCTTTGATTTATGTCATTTCCAGCATACTTTGTTATGCGACTGTATATATTATAGTTTACACAACAAACTTCAGCAACGTTTTCAATATACAGTATGTATATGAAAAAAATAGCTGAGCTTGTCAGGAAAAATTACGTCTGACCCTTCTCACATTTTGCATAAGAAATATTACATTTTGCCAGGCAACAGAAGTCTTGTATGCAGATGTGAGATTGAATAGTTACAAATTTCAGAAAGAATTCCAACAATAAAGTGTTTTTGGATTGAATTATTGAATTGAAAAACTAATCTTAAAGCTAACAAATGCCTCTAGTTTTATTCACTTAATAGACATCTGAGGTTTTGGCAAAAACTCCTGTAAATTATGTGTTTTTGTGTATTTTATTTTTGGCAAAGAGGGATTTGAGAAAATGATTGGCACACTGGACTAGAGATACCAATAGAAATATTTGTTACATCCTGCTAAAATGTTTTGGGACTACATGTACGAATATTAAAATGGGTATTTGTTTTATTTATCTTTATTTTTGACTTTTTAATTTTATTTTAATGTTAATTTAATGTAATTTAATTCAGTAATATAAAGATGTTACTGTTATTTAATTTTGTAAAATTTAGTTTTAATTTGTTTTTGCTAGATTGCACTGTATACTGTATCTCAGTTGAGAAATACTGATTTCAGCATTATTAGTAATCTGTGTGTGCATTTTCCTTGATAACAAGCAAGTTGAGTCAAACCACTTAAATATCGAATCGCAATCGCAAATCACAATTTTGACTTTAATAATCGCAATGAGACATTTTTCCCAAATCGTGCAGCCCTAGTGTGAGTAAATCGTGGGGTAATTTTCATTTTCGGGGAAACTATCCTTATAAAGAAAAGGTTTTTGACCCACCTAAGTAGGATTTAGGTACACATTTATATGTAATTTCATGATAAATATGATTAAAGTGTTCTGCTGACTGTATCGACAGGAAATAATGATAAACCTTAAAACACTTCATATTAAAATATGATATAAATATGAAATATACATAACAAGTAGTAACACGTTTGTTATGATTAAACTGAATTTTTAAAACATGAAAATGAATTGAAAGCAATATAGAATAACACACTACAGCTACAGTAAAAGATCAAGTACATTGGGTTGTAAGTCAATACATAAAACAAATGCCCTTCTTTAAAGAAGAACAAAAGACTATTAAACATTTCTAAAGTGTACAAAATTCACTTTTTGAAAGCATACCGTTTAAAAAAAACGAATGAAAGTGAACGCTCTTCAAGGTCATTTAAGTGGCCTTTTTATTTTAATAAATTTGATATAATAAATCTACAAGTTACAGTTTTTACACGCTTTTCAAATCTCAAGTTAAATTAGTGTTACTTTAGTATTTTTATCTTTTTTAATTTTAGTCATGCTTTTTATATACACCTTTCTTCAATTGTAACATTTTATTGTATAGTTGTATTTCCCAATACAGCTGTACTGTGCTAATATAATCCTATTCTCCGCTGTAATCATCTTTGTAATACATAAGTCGTAAGTGTTTTGTTTTTGAATTATGACAATTCATGTACGTAAATCTCTACCAGTATCAGCCATCTTTTTGCATTTGTTATCATTCTTTGCTGATCTTTTTCTTACCACCACATTTAGAAGTCCTCCATAGGGCCCGATATCAGGCTGCCAGAGACCCAGGATGTGTCTATACGGATGTAGCACTGCAAAACAAGAGCATGACATTAAAACACCACACAACACACAAAACAAGCCCAGAACCAAAAGCATTATATCACTTTCTGCACGGGGCATGAACTCATGAATGCATGTTGAGTGTGTGAGTATATGCAACTTATCTGCCATGCAACAACTAAAGGCGAATATTTACCCCGCCTGCTCAATTTTACTCATCTGCATGTCACACAGTGAGCTGAGGTTAGCGCAGCTGCAGTCGTCTGTACCCTGTGTCCATCACACACACACACACACACACACATGCAGGACACACAGGCGTGCTAACACTCAGCAGAAGCTGCTGTCCCTTCAGTCTGTCCCAAACCAAGGCTGTGACCCAATTTGCATACTATGCGTACTAAATAATTAGCATCCGTGCATTCCAAACTGCAGTGTTTTGTAAAGGTTCCTGAATCACTTCCAGTAAAACAACATATGCTTATATTACCCACAAATCCTTGTGCTTCAGAAGACTTGGCAAGGAATGTCAGAATGTCAAAATGAAAGCAATGTAATGAATTTAGCTAGATGAATGAATTGAGTAGCAATGCAATGATCTGGATGACTGTGGTAATAACACCCTTTCCTGCTTGTGGTGTTTCACGTCATACTGCATTAGAAGTATGTATTTTTTCCATCACCAGTGAAGTAAACACTTTTATAGTGTAGTACAACTATGCAACTTGGGACTCAGCCTTAAAAAGGACCTGCTTTTCGGTTATCAAACTAAAGCTGAAATAATAAATTTGTAGATGAAAACAATTAACCAAAAGATTGAAATGTTGCTTTGTAATAAAAAAGTTAATAAACTGATAAAAAACAGAGATGAAAATGAAAGCGGAGATGGGGAAAAAACTCTAACCGCCTAAACTTATTTTTTTAAATAAATTTTAAGAAAGAAAAATACCTAAAAAAAAAAAAATAAAAATTAAAATATCTATAAAAAAAATCAAAACTGAA
>JAUMHG010000079.1:11577507-11601391 GCA_032359395.1 Enteromius anoplus | reverse complement strand
GGGGGGGGATCATAACCTCCTAATCTTTCGTTATGATGTCATCCTCTTAAATGCCCTAATTTCTAGTGGTGGGATTTGCATCGGTAGATTTATTGGGTTTATTGGAGCGCCTGCATATCCAGACTTGAACAGAGCCGTAAGGACTGACATAAACCTGACTGAAAAAGCTTTGCTACAGGTGTCCACTCATTCCTCTGCACATGTCAAGACAACGTTGAGTAATAATTAGAGTAGTTTGATGCAATACTGAGAGATCAGACGACGCCCTGCGTGCAACGCATACAGGTACGTAACTGAAAAACTCTTCATATGTCATTTGATGGCCTAAATAGACACCTCACTACCGTGAATCAAAAATCTTTAATTGAAGGATGTTCAATATTTTTTACATGTTATAAACATACTGCAACTACTTACATTCTTCTTATATTTGCGCATTGTCAGTAGATCAACTTTCCACTCCCATCAACATTTTTGCAGTCTTTTTGTATAAAACCGTACGAGTAAGGTTGTGCTCATTTGTACGAATTGGCACAAATTAGCCACCTGGTAAAATACGTACGAATTGGACTGTATTTTGCAACAACGACAAGCTAACCACAGCTTTAGGCTTGGCAAGGTTTGGTTTGCATGGCAAGATATCAAACTGATTTTAAAGGATGCCGATTATAAAACTGGTTTCATAAACACGTGACTCAACAGTGGTAAAGTTAACTAGTACGGCCTGACTGAAATGCCCACCTGTGATGTTCTTGCGGAGTTCGTCGTCGTCTTCTTTAAGTGCCTCTATGAGCATGGGGATTCCGCCGGATTCAAGAAGGGCCACTTTGTTCTCCATGTTCTCATAGATAATGTTTCTGGTGGCGCCGGTGGCGTAGCGCTGTACCTCTTCACTCTCGTTGGTAAACAGCTTCACCAGGAGAGGAATGCCCTTCAGCTGGTTCACCTATAAAAAAAGAGAAGTTCAACTTATATCGAAAACGCACATTTAAACATCTCACTCAAGTGTTTCTTTGCATGTACAGCAACTACACATACCTGTTTCTTTGCTTCGTTGTTATGGTAACACTCGTGCTGAATGTAGGCAGCCCCCAACATCTGAAGATTTGGATCTTGCTCATCAAGATAGTCGACAGCAGTCGGCATATCCAAACTGTTAAGTCTATGCAGGAAAGTACAAAAAATTGAATTAATTAACTTAGTAACAAGCTAACATCAAACTTTATTGGAATTAATTGTGAGCCTATTTTGACAAGAGCAGTTGCTTCCTATGTAAAACATTACAAATAAATAAATAACGAGGTTTGCTATTCAGTTGCTACAGTATATTAAAAATTAACACTTCAATTGCTGACATTGTCCTGTAAAGATAATACTCGTTAGCTGGTAATATTAATTTGTCGCAGTCATAGCACTTTAGACATTGCGCTCTGGAGCTGATGTAGGAAATTTGGATTTGAATCTGGCCTGTGCTTTTTTTCAACCTTGTTACCAACTTTCCTAACCATAATTTCCAACTTTCACTACTATTAAAGTATCACAAATTTGTTTCACTTTCAGTGTTAGCCTAAAATGGCGCATAAAAAAAGGATGTTTCTTTTTCAAATAAGCTTATCTTAGTTTCTTCACTAGTACGTCTTCCATTTTAGGAGTCAGCATTATTTGAAAAAGCTTTTGCTAAACAGCACATTCCTTCATATGTGTTTGTGTGTGCTGGTGCATGTTGCCGGAGTGCTAGGAAGCGCGTGTTTCTTTCCCAGGGTGTATGAAGTGCGAAGTGGCTGGACTGGTTTGGGTGTGCCTGCGCAACAGACTCGCTTTTTACACACGTATTGGCAGGGCTGGGCAACATCAAACACATTTACACACACACACACAGAGTTATTGCGACAGATAAGCGAAATATGGGTGTATTGACAGGCTGTTAAAGCACAGTATGAATAATTTTATGCTTCAAAGGTCAGTCCAGCACTTACTGGGTGTAATCACTGTTATCCATACTTACACACCAAACTAAGTACTTTAACGAAAACAGCTCACAGACTAATTTGCGATCGGTAATATGCAGTGTTTGTGGTAAAACATAGTATGTCTCAAATAACTAAGGTACATAATTCAAGGAATTTCTGACCGACAGTAGAAGAGTTTGGTAAGAAACATGTAATTTGTGGTTGAACACATGTTATTTGGGCATTTCATACAATTAGGCCTACTTTTAAGTGGTGTTTTATACTACTTTTGTGCACATTTTAAAAGTCATTTAAGATAAATATTCTTATGTTGTGAAAAACATATATTTGGATTATATATAATGTGCCAATTTCAACTATTTAATAACTAAAATACTAAAAGAAAGCATTAGATAAAGGGTATTCTGTTTCTTTGCTTAATAATCATTAACTTTATGGGCGCAAACCAAAGGAAAAGATTGTTCATGAATAAAAGTCTGATATGTGCACAAAGGAAATAACAATTTCATGTACCTTATGTAACACCAGAGAGAAAATAAAATTCCAAACAATAAAACCAACGCTGAATTATGATTGGATGAGTCACAGTCAACAGAACTGTAAAATAGGCGGTATAAAAGCACATGTGACTGCGCTTCAGTTCAACATCTCAAAGTTTCTCTCTCAATTTTTTTCTACTTTGTCTAACAACTTCCTTAAAGTTTTCTAAATATGTTTGATCTCAATCATGCATATGTTCCATTTCTGAAATTTTATCATTTTAAATCAAGATTGCGTGACTCTATCTTATCATTTGATTAATTGTCTTCTCACTTTTGAGATATGCTGGACTTTTACAATCGTTTTGTCCACATAAACTCCACCCCAATGCAGATCACCCTCCATTCAATGGACGGATAGAACCAAGTCTACGCCCTACTTTTTATTTAACGTTCACAATGTGCAAAAAAGATCTGCCACTACTTCCATTTCAGTACTTTCTTCTAGGGCTGGGGAAATAAATCGATGCGTCACAAATCAAGAAATGATTCTGCATCGTTTCTGAGATTTTCTAGAATGCATTGCAATTTTCTCTCCAATCGATTTTAGTTTTTTAATGACAGACTGCACTGCTTGCTTTAGAAACAGCCATAATCTGCTTGTTTCCCGTTGCTTACGCCCTCCTAAACTAATTAGAAGCAAATTAAAATGGGGTTCACGGTGAGCTTACAGTACTTTAATCTCATGTCATAAAAGTATTCTGAGCCTAAATGTATTTGCATGTCACTCTTCGTCTTGAGAATTTGAGTGTGCGGTTAAAAACTGTTAAAAAGCTCAGAATCGCGATACATTCACAATCAATCCATGAATCGCAATGCATTGATTTATCGTAACTGCCCTACTGTTTTCCTGGCCTTGACTTATTTGGGATGCATTTTGCTCACACGTGCTCTTACCCGCTCAGGTTACCCATGCTGCCCATCATATCCATGCCGTCAAACACATCCTTGCCTCTCCCGACGCTATGCATGCTCCTGACGGATCCGGCACGCGACAGTCGTCCCTGCTGCGTGGCCAGGTTGCTCTGTGAGCCGCTGAATCCTGCAGATCCATACATGGTTGACGAAATGTTGGATGCACGACTTGTTTGGCGGTTGTTGATTCGGTTGATGGTGCGGTGGGCGGGTCCTTTAAAGGACTGCTGTCTAACGTACACCTCCTGCTCCGTGACGCCCCCTCCACCGCCAACTGCTAGCGTCCCGCTGAGGGAGCGTTTCATAGCCGGCAGCGTCATGGAACTGACCTGCTGTCCGCCCTCAAATCCATTCACCCTAGAGGTGGAATACACGGACTGACGCGGGTAGGTGTTGGTAGCGTAGCCGTTGCTCATGTTCTGCATGGAGGCCTGTTGCGTGTAAATGGCGTCTCGCTCTGAAACCAAGCTGCCATCGCTGTCATCCTGCCACGAAGAAGTCACGTGGCGCGGCATGGACGCCACTCGCATGGAATGCATGGACTGGGTCTCCGGGTCGGCCCCCATTCGGCTAAAGGATCGAGTCATTGAGCCGACCTGCTGCTGTTGCAATTGGCTCCCGCCACTTTGGTAACCACTGCCCTGAAAGCCGCCACCCTGGTTACCGCCGCTCACATAGTCTTCTTGGTAATATGCCCCACCTCCACCGCCACCTCCTGTGTAACTGATTTTGGGTTTTGGGCTGAAATCCATAGCAGAGCGGGATGAGTAACCACTAGAGTACTGGGATGGGCGCTGGGCCTAGACATTGAAGAAAACAGACATTGTACATATGGAAAAAAAGAGAACCCTAACTGTAGTGCCATAGCTATTGACGGATTAAAAAACTCTATTGAATTACATGTGCCAATGAATTAATTAAATAATCATGCCAGAGAAAGGCCCCGAAATTGAGATCATTCAGAAAATGATTTTCCAAGTCTTTATTAGAGAGATAATATATGCAATGGGGACGTTTAATTGCATTAATTAATTAATTAAAATGCATTAATTTATGCATTTTAATTAATCTTCTAATACATTGCATCAACAAGTCTACATTTAACACAGTGTCACTCAATAGGGATATAAGTGAAAGTGATTTCTAAACTTGTGATTTTTCATATGCGGCTGTTGGTTAGAGCTTACCTGTGAAATATCACATCTAACTAACACAGTCCCCATTACTCATTTTCAGTATTTGGATAAGATACATGTCCATACAGTTACACACACATAACACTTCTTTAACTTGGCTCAATAAGTGCTATGTTTTTCAAACAGGTAACCTACTGTAAAATATTTATAAAGAAATAGAAAGAATCGTACCGTCATTTGTCTGCCGGAGCCATAGACGAAGGATTTAGAGCTGAAATTTGGAGTGAAATTCTGACTCATTGTTGAATATTTTGTCATCGTTGAGTAATTCCCCCCAGATTCTAAGAGAAGAAAAATACAAAGAATTAATATAACTGCACAGCTAAACTTCCTCTTGGACTAGTAACATGTAACAGCATGAATAATCCTTCCCGTGAACTTTCTCGAGTTGCCATCACATTCTACACGTCCCCGAACACGACTGACACACAAAACAGCTCAGCTACAATGTATTTTAATCAAGAAAATAAAGCCTATGATGTCAACTTAAAAGGCCCCTTAGTTGGTTCCAATGGTAACTGGTTTTAAAACAAAATTATTATTACCTCTACAACTATAAACTCAAGCGTAAGCGCTGATAAAAATTTGTACTATTAAACAACTTTCATGTCTGTGAGACTTATGTATGCGCATGTAAGGCAAGACAAGTTTATTTACTACTTTGTGAACTTGCATGTTAGATAGTTTGCTTGCTTGCAGCCAAGTTTTACGTTTTGTGTGAAGGTAATCAAGTTTGTGAATGGACAGCATTACAAATTATATTGTTCGCAGTGGGAAATAAGTTACATTTACAGATTTACTGCCCTGTGAAATCAAGTCTGTTACTTTACAGCTACATGTGTCTTTGGTGACACTACAAGTTTAAGGCAAACTCGCAGAGTTACATGAATTACCGCAGTGCAAGTTTAGCGCAGTTTTAAAGTGGTGTGTTCTGGATCAGGAGCAGATAGGGGGCTAAGGCATCCAGGTTTGTTGCATCAAAGGCTTATTTATGTATCTATGGGCATGCAAGTACATGCACTTGAGTGTGTGTGTGTGTGTGTGTGTGTGAGTATTAGGGAGTGGTATAAGCGTTTCATAAGTGAATAAGTGTGGAGTGAGTTGCAGACAACAGCCAGCAAAAAAAAAAAAAGACAGAACCGGTCTGATGACTGGGACACTCCCAATGTCCCTACCCAAAAAACACACACCCTACAGCCTGCCTCACCCTGGGCTAATGCATTGCTTCAAATCAGTAGAATTAAACGCAAAGGCAACTACTAAGTTAGAACTAACATTTCTGCATTAGCTCGTAAGTCTTGGTATTTCACTACTGTCAAATCTAGTTTTCAGACTTGCACTTTCAAGACATGGCATGCATCTCCTCCTGAAATACGCAAGGCTGTTCTAACTTGTCAAACACAGGTAAACCTCATAAACTGGGGTCTGGTTAACTTTGATTATCTGCTGAGCACCAGAGGTTAAAACCCTGAAAATAGCTATGGTAGAACCTCATAAAGCAGGAATTCAGCCACTGGTCTTAACCACTCAAATTCTTCAACACCATAGAAGCTTTGAGTACTTTCAAGTGCACAATAATGTATACTTATGCGCTTTACAGTTGTACGGTACTGCAATTTACATTCTTCAGCTTTTCCGTCACACCAATTGATTTATAAGCCATTATGATTGACAGATCCAAATGAGCTTTCTTTTGTGCAGTGCTAAGCACTTTTTTGTTTAGAGTGGGTGGGGTTTTTCTAAGTAGAGCTTTAAAACTTTCACTCTCACTTAGTGGTGTAACAGGAACTGAGATTATATTTGAACCTTGCTCAACTCGCTGCTGTAAATTATTAACACAAACCAGAAGTCACAGTGCCACTTTCTATGCTAACTGATAAAGAAACGAGTCATGAATTCAAAACTTTCACACTTTTTAATTTAAATCGCCACTGCTAATATTTAAAAGCAATGTTGAAAAACGAAATCTACCACCCCTGATGTGAACTGACTGCCATCTATGACATTATTTTTGTTATCCACACAGCTAAATGCAAACTAGTTCAGGTCAAAAAAAATAAATAAATACAAATTATTATCTACAAATGACATGTGGGATATTTATTCTCACTGTATATCCAAATGACAGAAACCATGTGACCACAATTTTGCTCCAGGCAGTTTTTGCTCATAACTATGTATTGTTTTGCATACGTGACTGTAAACAGCACAGTAGCCTACAGCCTGTGCGTGTGAATTTAATTATAATGCTTCTTCTATTGATTTCTAACACATAATAAAAGTTGAAGAAGGTGTAATTCAACTCTAAGTGAAACCACATACTGTATAAAAGCTCCGCGCTAAGGCTTTTATGTAAAGTCAACCTGGCAGATGATGAGTAGATTAATAATTCAAAGGCTGTTGTGTTATTGTATATGTATTAAAATAAGTTCAAAGCGCGCGGTGACACACCTGAGGCTGCGTAATGTGACGACGAGCCGTTCTGGCGCGGACCCGTGGATTTCTCCGCCAGTCTCATAGACACCTGCTGGTGCACGCGCTTGAACCTCGCCTCATCCTTGGCGTGGGTCCCACCGTGAGAGAGCTCGTTTTCGGAGGGTACCGCGTAAGTGCTGACCGTCGAGTTGGGCTGCAGCGCCGTCAGAAAGACGTTTTCCGAGGTCACACTGACACTCATGGCGAAGCGACGACGGGACCGAGTTGAACCACCGAGATTTTTGAAAAAGTTACAGTTCCACCAGAGAGTGGGAAAGGGTAGGTCCCCGCGGCGCGAAACAATAAAGGCGTTTTCGGTTAGTCAGCTTGTGTTTCTCCGCGCTGACGCTGGAGCGACTGACTGCTGTTCTGAACACTGCAGCTTTTTTTCGCAGGTGGGAGGGCGGGGCTTTGAGGTGAGTCATAGTTACCTGATCCAGGTAAACTCAAGTACGAACAAAGCAGGCTCTATTTTTTTCTGTGTAAATTTTTGAGCTAATAAATGGGGATGTATGTCCAAGTTACATTTCCCGAAAGAATGTGTAGGCTATAGATCGACAAAATCAACGTTCTTGTTTAGCATCAGTGATCCTATATAGAACCTTCCACATCCACGGAACCTTTCAAATGCTGAAAGCGTTCTTTATAACGGTTAACTAAAGGTTCTTCTGAGAACCAGAAACTGTTTTTCTATGGCAACAATGAGAAAACACCCTTTTGGAACCTTAAAGAGTGAGGAGTTTTTGGTAACAGTTTATTTAGTGTTCGTTACACACGTTTCTAAAGTAATAACAGTATATTGTGTATAATTACATCACGCAGTAACCCAAAACTAACTTAAACACTCTCAGAAGTAAAGGTGCAAAAGTTGTCACTGGGGCGGTACCTTTTCAAAAGGTGCATGCACCTTAACGGTCCATTTTGGCACCTTAAAAGTACTTAAAGTGTACATATCCGAACCTAATAGGTTAAAAATCGCGCCCCAGTGTCAGCTTTTGTAACTTTATTTCTGAGACTGAATTATAACCCTGCAAGTACGCTGCAGATTTATTTAACTCTAAATAATATAATGATACAAATAAATAAATAAATTAGGTATTACTTAATCTTAAGATGTGCTTGTTACAGGGTTATATAGTCTATTTAAGTACTGAATATATATATATATATATATATATATATATATATCAAGAATTTTTTATATATTTATATATATGTATATATGTTTATAAATTATATATAAATAAGTTTAATTAAAGAACTTAATTTAATAGACTATCTATTTTTGGACCCGACAAACATTATTTACAGTGTGGGTTTTTTTATAAAACTCCATGGTTACGCGATTTAACCAAATAACATGCAGTTGATTCTAGATATCTTGTCATCGTTTCAGCGAAATCCTCGGGGAATGTGCTCTGACATGCAGGTGACGTGTCTCCGTTTAAACAGCTTGTTGTGATTGTATCATATCGTCTCCAAGCAACGTAGTAAGCGCGGCAGACTATTCTGAATCAAGTTTATCTAAAAAGCGCGTGCACGGTATGCTTTCTGTAGAACACAAACATTTATATCAATATCTGATGTTTAAGGACGATACTTTTCATCTGTATTTTACCAAAGCCAATAAGCTGCAGTTTAAATCCCCCTTTTTTAATTAAGTGTGATTCATCAATTTTAACTTTTTTTTAATAAAACACATGTATTTAAAATCCTCAATTATAAATTACAGTTCTCATGTTTATATTATTTGTTGAAAATGTCTTCATTTATAAAATGTGCTAAACTAAGGAGCACACAAATGCTTACAGTCCCCCCCCCCCAAAAAACGAATCAGCTTCTTTCTCAGTCAGCACTGAGTCACTGTGACCGGTATTGATTCTGTTCAGACAGCATCTGCATGCTCGTCCACAAAACTGAATCACGCTTTGTTCATAAGCTGCCAACAGTGTCCATTTATTCTAAGATGAGAACAAATAGAAAGTGTTCGTATCTTTGTACTCACCAATAGGACTATCAGGATTTAGCGTATAATTCCAGTGCTGAGAAAATATATTTAATGTGCTGTCCCGCAGATTGCTTGTTGAAATCTGACAGCTGTCAGAGAGAGGCAAGGAGTTATAGAATATGACCTCGCCCTTATCCCATTAAAAAAGATACATGTGTGTACATTGACGATCACTGTAACCAAACCCATGATTTAAGGCGTGTGTGATAATGTGTCAGACGGTTACAGCAGAGAGAAAGAGAAAGACAATGGGCAAGTCTGTAGGTGGAGGTATGATGCAGACATCAGGATCTGAAACAAACCTACAACCCCCACAATACTATTACGTTTAAAATTATTAATCGCCCATCTCCTTTCTTTCCATTTTGTCTTGATTAGTAAAAGCATTACATAATAAGCTGTTATGATCTTATAACCTTAGAACGAGCAATTTCTATCTACATACACCTCGGGTCAGCTTGCGTGCAATCAAATGCAGGCCAACTAATTGCATCTCATATGCACGCGAATTTGCATATTATAGATGTCAATATGTGTACATTTTTGCATGTTCAGTGTAGTGAGCAGCAAGATAAAATCACTTACAGCCAATCTTTTGTTAAGTAAAACCTCCGGTTTAAATAGCCACACAATACTACCTATTTAGTCCAATGGCCAGCAAAATAGAATTCAAACAGTTATTTGTGTGTGCTTATTTTGTTCTGTAAAAACCTCAGGATCAAATGCACAATGTGAAAAGCCCCCGCAGTAAACAAATATCTGTGCAAGATAAACAGTTGCCAATTTATTTATTTTTTTGCGCTTTTGTTATGTTTTCTTTTCTTTGCTTTATTTATTTAGTTTCTTCTTTTGTTTTGTAAAACCGCAGGTTCAATAGTACAGTGACCCAAGATAAACGCACTCATTATCAACTTCAGTATGGACCCTTGTCAAGAGACTGTGATGAGCGGCACCGAACAAGCTTTGCAAATGTTTATTTAAAACACTCTACTTTGCATAAGATCACCTTTGCATCAAATGCAGCGTATATGAGAGGGGAAAGAAGAAATAATACTGTGCAAATGTTGAAAACAGTTCATATTTGGGTATAAAAAGTGACATTTATTGGTGTACGTTCAAGAGCATAGAATTCATTTTAAATATGAATCATTTGTAACATTATACATGTCTTTTAATAAATGTAATATTGAATAAAAGTATGAATTTCTTTGAAAAAAATATGGAACTTAAACGGTAGAGTGTCTTATAAAACAATATATAACTTTAAGTTATGGTTTCTTATTTTATTTGAATGTGTGTAATCATTAGTTAATTGAAACATGCAGTTATTTTAGTCATGCTCATCAGACAGCCCAGTGTTTTTGTCCCAGGAGGGTGGCATCCACTGATTACAGTATACAGTAAGTCCAGAACTTCAGTGTTACAGGTGAGTCACTTTGAGAAAGAAAGTCACATATTTTATAGATTTCCTGAGGCCAGGGCAGGTGGATTCTCATTCGATGGAAGACAGAATCACTTGCCCTTCCCTATGAGAAACGCTTTCAACTTAGTACCACCTTAAAAGTGGCGTCTGAAATGCTCTCGTTCTTTCTTCAAATCTGAATAGACCAGAATGCCCTGCGAAACATGCGGTAAATCCACTACGCTAAAATAAACCACTGTCACATACACAAAGCATAAAGACGCTGTTTGAAAAGCATAAACTATCATTTATGATTTATCAAATTCAGTACGTATAAATGGCAAATAACAAACTTAATTAAAAGTACAATTTTGAAATGTAAACGTTATATAGCATATCCTTGTAAAACAATATGTACAGCTTTGAAAATTGTCTTTTCTTTCAATTAATTTAGCTATTTGCTTTTTTTGTTTGTTTTGATGTGTGTTGCAAAAATGTTTTGAATTGTTTTGTTTATTTTGTGTTTGTTTAGTTTCAAATGCGTTTCTTTTGTTTGTTTGTTTCGTTTTTATTTGTTGCTTTGAGTGTTTCGTAGATTTTTTGTTTTGTGTTGTGAACTGTGTTTTATTTTAGGTCGTGTCTTGTTTTGATTTTTTGTTTTATTAGTTTGTTATGTTGTGTTTTCATCTTTTTTGTTTTGCTTTAATATTTATTTATTTATTTATTTTGTAGAGAATAGTAGATTAATCGTAATTCATTTTTAGGGGCGTATGACCATTCCAATGACCAGTTTCTGCAGAACTATTGCAGAACAGTAACCACAGAATTCCTTCACCAACCTAGTTATGGCACGTGATTATTGTGGTTACAAAAATGAACTAGACGTTAGACAACTTGTGAACTCTCTTTTAAACTTTCTGTTTCAATAAATCAATAAATGCACATATTATGATTACCATGTACAATTATGATTAACATGTACACATTACTGAATAAAATGTCTGATTAAACATTTTTGGTTATCCTGTTGTGATTAACTATTAGTTTTTACTAAAGGCTTTTTGGAAGAGATTATATGGCGGAGACTATCAAAACATTAAATGACTAGGCCAGAGATCCAGACCAAGATAACCATTTTATGGTCTTCGGTGATATGAACCATGTGATTAACAAGGTGCAGTAAAACTACATTAATCAGACAGGCTTGGCAACCTTTATTCTGAATAATTAAAAGTGAGTCTAGAATTAAGCTGGAGTTTTTAACAATTATGAAAAGCAGTCGTTCAGAAAGTACTCATTTGGAAATACTGGCAATTCCAGTTCAAGTGCAAAACAAACAAAAACATTGAGTGGACAAACGAAACCTCCTAACAATCACCTAACCTCTTTTTTATGCACAGAGGTTTATTAGTTAACAATAATTATCAACGTACAGTACACCTAGCTTGGGGCGTTTAACGCAGATTTAAGCAGTGATTAATTCTCACTTACTGTATTTTTACAGTATGTTCTGAGTGTGTTTGTGTATTTACAAGGGCTTAAAACAGTTTGTGTGCTGTTTCCACGGGTTTCACTGGGTGTGGCTCTGTTAAAACGCAAATAAAACACAACAAATATGACGAAACGACCTTGCAAAACTTCTTGCATAATAGTAATAACTATAAACGTTAACACAAAATCATCAATTATCTATAAATATGTATTAATATTTAATTAATAAATTGCATAAGGGTAAATAAGCCAAATACCACTCCTCTGTGTTGCAGTGAATATCACAGTGATGAAATCTCATGAACTCTTTGGAAAGGATTCAATAACTTTTGCGTGAGTCATACTTCGTCGCAGTCACATACAGTACAGTATTTGGCAGAGTGCAGCATAGCATTTCCGGTCAGTGACATTTAAAGTGGAACAGGGAGTAGATGACGATTGTGACATCAAGTGCACTTGATTCTGCGAAAAGATGAACGGTGACACACACAGGGAGGGGTTTCTAGTGTGTGTGTGTGTGTGTGTGTGTGTGTGTGTGTGTGTGTGTGTGATTTTACACGTCTGTCAGAGAAGCCTCCGCAGCTTAGACAGACAGATATACAATATTACATACAGAAAAGTAAAGAGTTAAAGTTAAATGTGCTGAATAAAGCTTAAAACAAAGCTTTATTAATCCTGATTTTGTCTGTTTAGGTTGGCCCCATGACTTCCACTCTGGATAATGCTTTATTACCCAGGGATGATTTTTTAATAGCAATGACATAATGTTTGCTTTTGTTCGTGGAAGAGTGGTGTTATGACTGATGCCAATGTGATCTAACTGATCTAATTAAGCTGTTTCATGTTTTCTCCAGGCTCTATAATGATGGTTGCATCTGCTATTATTAGATGTAGTGTCCATTCGGATAGTACGGTGGCCGAGAGAGCTCAACGCGCTGCAAACAGAAGAAAACTCATGCAAAAAGAAATAAACACATGCAAACTGCTCATTCTCACAACGCAAACAAACACAGAGACGCCCTGCAAACAGCACGGACCACAACGCAAATGTCTCAGGGGGACCTAAAGAAGTGACGAACCTATTTAGGACCTGATTATTTGTTCTGTGGCTTTTGGTCAGCGCAGAGATGTTGTCGCTGAACTAAAAGGTTTTTCTGTGTTTATTTTAACAACCTGATCACACAGTCTTTTGGATATTATTAGTCTAATTTGACGAATTACACACTTAACTGTGAAACATTATTTGAATGCTATGTTAGCTAGAGTTAGATCTAAGATGGGTTTGTCACTTTTTGAGGTCCCCCTGAAACATTTCCGCTGTGGTCCCTGCTATTTGCGGCGCGTTCGTGTGTTCCATATCGGCAAAACAGTCCATGTGACATCATGCCTTGCAATACTCCCTAAAATGATGGAAAACGTAAGACGAATGATAGTTTAATGATGTTTTTTTTTTCTTTTTTTCGCAAAAAAAAGAGTATTATCCTAGCATCGCTAAAGTGAAGTTGAGCTACTGATGTCACATGGACTGTTTTTACTACGTTTCTGGATCTGGGATCTTATCAGTTGAGTTGTCGTCTGAGGAGGGACAGGTGTCTCTGATCTCATCAATAGTGTCTTAATTTGTTTTCCAAAGATGAACGACATGAGGGAGAGTAATTAATGACAGAATTTTCCTTTTTGGGTGAACTTACCCTTTGTCAAATGTTGAACTGAAAGGACAGAAACGTTCCTGAAATAAGTCTAGTATTTCAGAATTTGTTTTGCTGTATACTACCGCCCTCTAGAGGCCTTTTCTGACACTCAAATTTAGTTTTCAATTTAGGAAATACTTTAGGTTTTTCTTTTTTATTGTCAAAACACCAACACAAAAATAAACACAGTGACAAATAAAAATGTAACAGGCCTAAATACATTTTAGAAGGGATCTAGTATAATATAATATAATATAGCCAGGGTGTTTCCACTAATAATAATAATATAAGCCTACTAGAATATTTTCTCAGTAATAATGATACAGGCTTATATACCGCGTACTTATAGGCCTAGAGAGAGAGATCTGTCTGTCTATCTGATCTCTCTCTCTCTCTCCTCTATACATACACCAAATAACATTGTAAACAATACTAGGCACAAACCTTTAGTTTTTATGATTTACTGTTTTTTTAGGTAATAAGAAATTATACTTCTGCACTAATTGTGTGACTTTTTAGCATTTCTTTGTGCAATTTAATGCTCTAAGTTCTAATCTTTTTTTTTTTTTAAATTGACCTTTTTATTAGCCTACTTATATTCAAACCATCCCGGAAATAGACCATGTGACTCATGCTGAGCCAATGAGATGACAGCAGTCCTCAGGTCAGGTGAACACAAACTCTGTCCTGTGTCATATGACTGGTGTTTTGACAGTCTCAGCGCTTTTAATGTCATGTCATTGTGTGTCAGGTGTGAAACTTGGCTGAAGTGTCCGGTATGATGTCCCGCTCCGGCTCTCTCTCTTTGTGTTTACTAGCGGCGGTGGTCGCTGTGTCGCTGGGGCGGGTGGATGGGGTCTGGCCGCTGCCGCAGCAGCTCCATCAGTCCGCGGACAGATACGGTCTGAGCCCGCAGCTCTTCTCCTTCACCTACGGGAGGGACTCGGCTGCGCAGACCGGGTGCTCCGTCCTGGATGCTGCTTTCAAAAGATACTTCTCTATCATTTTCCCTGACTTCACGACAGGACCAGGTCAGTTGATGACTGAGAATGAATCAAACAGATGTACTTCCGTGTAGGATGGATGTGTGTAACAAGTAAACAAGACGGTAACATAACTTAAAACTCGTTATTTAAAAATCTGTAATGATAAAATATGAATAAAATATTTTATAATATTTTATTCATATAATATGTCATAGGTGAACCTGAACCACAAAACAAGTCATAAAAAAAAACATAAAATTAATTTGTAATATATTTAAATCCACAATGTTTTATGACATTTTTCTTTTTTAAGGCTTTTTTTATTTAATTATTTAAAAAAATAAAATGTTAAAATATGAATAAAATATTTTATAAAATGTTAATGTTAAGACATTACCCCAGTCAGTGTCATAGGAGAACCTGAACCACAAAACAAGTAATAGAGAATTAATTAATAAAATTCATTTGTAATTTTAATCCACAATGTTTTATGGCATTTTCTTCCTTTTTAAGGCTTTTTAAATGTAATTATTTAATTATTTTATACATCTTTTTTTTAAATAAAAATGCTAAAATATTAATAAAATATTTTATAAAATGATAATGTTAAAACATTACCCCAGTCAGTGTCATACGTGAACCTGAACCACAAAACAAGTCATAAAGAATTAATTAATACAATTAATTTGTAATTTTAATAAATTGTAATTTTAATCCACGTTTTATGACATTTTTCCCTTTTTAAGGCTTTTTAAATTTAATTATTTATACATCTTATTTAAAAAAATAAAAATGCTAAAATATGAATACAATATTTTATACAATGTTAAATGTTAAAAACATCACTCATGTCAACCTGAATACAACTGCAATAGGACAATTTTTGGATGATATACAAAAAGCCTGTTTGGAAACTGAGGGCGCAAAATAATATATTAATATATTTAAGGTAGGAAATTACAAAATATCTTCACGGAACATGATCTTTACTTAATATCCTAACAATTTTTGGCATAAAGGAACTATCCATAATTTTGACCCATACAATGTATTGTTGGCTATTGCTACAAATATACCCTTACAAATATGCACATACTTCAGCTAAAGAATGCAAATGAAAGCAAAGTTTCTCAAAGGAACACAGTATTTTTGATAGAGAAACTCTATTTTGCTAGACAGTTTTAGCCTCTTAGACTAAATAATGACAAAATCGATATATTCATATGTTATATATAATGTTTAACAGAACATGTGCTTCAGACTCAACCCTTTGTCCTATCGGTGATTGTCAAAACCAGACGATGTGACGGCTACCCTGACGAAGATTCAGATGAGAGCTGTGAGTATCTTAGGAGTAACCCCTACTGACCTTTGACATTTAATTTCTTCTGTCATGTTAGAGAAAGGTGCGATAACGCAGTGCACTTCCAGCAGGGGGAGTCATTCCTCTTCTGCAGTGGCCTTTGAGTCCAGTCATTTAAATCTAATGAAGTATTTCAGATATCTAATACGCTGAGGTTCTGATGCTTTGTTGTTCCAGATGCTCTGAGTGTGTCGGAGGGCCAGGCTGTGCTGAGATCAGTGTCTGTATGGGGCGCTTTGAGAGGTGTGACTCCATGCTTATTGTCTCTTTTACGCTTTGCTGGAATTTAAAGCACTAATCATTGTGTCTTTTTCAAATGATTGAACCTGAAAATCAGGTCTGGAGTCCTTCAGTCAGCTTGTGTACCAGGATGATTATGGCACTGTGAGTACTGTGTTGTCATGTGACTGTGACAGATTGCTGCAGTGCAGCGGTATATATTCATATACTAATTAATTAATTAACTAAGTCTTTCCATGCAGTATTATATCAACAAGACAGAGATCATAGACTTCCCACGTTTTGCATTCAGAGGACTTTTACTGGACACTTCAAGGCACTATTTACCTCTCCATGCTATTTTGAATACTCTGGTATGTTTTACTGTTTATTAAAACTTATATATACATATACATGTGTGTGTGTGTGTGTAAATAAATAAATAAAAAAATATATGCACATAAACACACATTTTATATATATATATATATATATATATATATGTATATATATGTGGGGTTAGTATGTTAGTTTTATGTACATTTTTGAAAGAAGACATTTAAAAATACAGACAAAAACATAAAATAATATTACAATTTAAATGAACAGTTTTGAATATATTTTAACATGCCATTTAAAAAGCTCCTTATGCAGCTTCATTTTTTTTCTAAAAAACCATGAGGCTTTAATTTTAGGATTCTTAATAGAAAAGATAGATTTAGGAGAAAAGTAAAGCATTTGGGATATATTATATTATTAATGTCTTTACTGTCACCTTTGATCACTTAAATGGATCGTTGCTGAATTAAAGTATTAATTTCTTTAAAAATGTATTAAAAAATGTTATCTCACTGACTACAAAACTTTTAGAAGAAATATAATGCTATTTATTTATAATAATATATATATATATATATATATATATATATTTTTTTTTTGCACATAGGATGCTATGGCCTACAGTAAACTGAACGTCTTTCACTGGCACATTGTGGATGATCCTTCCTTCCCATATCAGAGCCGCACCTTCCCTGACCTCAGTAATAAGGTAGAGATACTGTAAATTCACCTCAAAAACGGCTACATTTCTTAACACTTCAATCTCACTCCTCATTTTTAGGCACCTAGTGTTATTTTATTATTGTTTTGTTTAAAGTTTTTAAATAAGCCTTTGTCTTTATATTTTCATTTAGGATTTTGTATTTTTATGTGCTTTGTCATATTATTATTATCATTATTAATTTAAATATTTCTATTTAGCTTTGAATTTTTACTTGATTTAGGTTTATTCATTTTAGTTCTACAACTTTTAGATGATTTCAGTCAGCTGCCGAGGCAGCATTTTCATTTAAGTGTTTTGTTTTTCAGTTTGAGTTTCTCATACAGTATGTGTGTTTTATTTGACCTTCGTTTCAGGTATTGAAAACAGTATCTAACAGTTTTAATAATAACATCACTGCTGTATATTTTTCTTCTAGGGAGCGTTTCATCCGTTCACACACATCTACACACAGACAGATGTGATGAGGGTGATTGAACATGCCAGAATGAGAGGCATTAGAGTCGTTCCTGAGTTTGACTCTCCTGGACACACTCAGTCATGGGGGAAAGGTACACACACACAAACACACAGTCTGGTCAGCTATCCTTTTAAAGACTGTCTATAGGCGTAACGGTTTTTACACTGGACGAACCATATTTTTCTAACGTCCTACACCAATAGTGCACCTAAACCTACCCCCTACAGGAAACTACAGCCATTTTTACTTTCTCCAAGAAAGTCATTCTGTATAATTAATAAGCTTTTGTAACCCTGGGGATATCAATTTAGGTCCCCACCGTGACACGAGTCCCCATAAACTTGTGTATTCAGGTTTACATCCCCATCAGAATATATAAACCAAACCACACACACAAACACACTGGTATTCCTATCATTATGGGTTCATCCTATGGATGTTATGGTATTTATACTGTAAACAATAGCCAAAAATAATTTGTATGGGTCAAAACTATTGTCTTTTTATGCCAAAAAGTTCCATGAAGATACTTAGTAAATTTCCTACTGTGAATATATTAATCCTTAATTTTTGATTAGTAATATGCACTGCTAAGAAGTTAATTTGGACAACTTTAAAGGCAATTATCTCAGTCTTTAGATTTTTTTGCACACTTAGATTCCTGATTTTCAAATACAGTAGTTGTCTCTCAGCCAAATGTTGTCTTGGATCCTAATAAACATACATCAATATAAAGCTTATTTAATTAGTTTTGTGGTCCAGGTCCAACATATTTTCTATCCCCCACCCCTCACAGAAAACCTGATTTTCAAAAAAACTAATTTTGTATAATTCATAAGCTTGTTTTCTCATGGCAACAATAAAAATGACCCCGCAAGGTCGAGGTCAAAATATACTGGTATTACTACACTAGTGTGGAGATTTGGTTCACATCACACACACTCATATGTGTCTGCTGGAAAACCATGAAAGCAGATATAATAAATAATAAAGTAACAGAGTAATGAGCTTCATGTCTTGTTCTCAGGACAGCCAGGCCTCTTGACTCCTTGTTACAAGGGCAGTGTGCCGTCTGGTTCATTCGGCCCTGTTGATCCAACCGTAGACACTACTTACAAGTTCATGGAAAGCCTCTTGAGAGAGGTGAAGTTTGTCTTTCCTGACTCTTATGTTCATTTAGGAGGGGATGAGGTCAGTTTTGCCTGCTGGTAAGCATTTCTGACACTTGATATTGTTTTGAGCACCTCGTTTGAGATTGACTGTATTGGCAGAAACTGTGGTGTTTTAATTGCAAAAACTTTAGCTATGCTATTGTGTCTAACAGGCAGTCGAATCCCAATGTGCGTAAGTTTATGGAAAAGATGGGCTTTGGGAAGGACTTTACTAAACTGGAATCGTTCTATATGGAGAGGTGAGTTGAAATGTCAGAGCGTTTAGTCTTTAGTGTAATATTCTGAAATTAAAAATAAAATTTAAATATAAATATAAAATTTATAACAAAAAAAGGGATATTTTTCGTAATTGTTTAAATTATGTTACTGCCACTTTTGATGCATCCTTCCTGAATTTCTTTAAAAATGAATAAATCTTATTAAATATAATTGATTGGTAATTTCTGAAAATGTTTTACATTCTTTTAATTTCTTTAAAAAGTGGTTTACATTTTAGCATAATTGCACAATTCTTTGCATAATTGTTTCCTTCATGATCCTGTCCAACTGAGATATATATGTGTATACAGTGTGTGTGTGTATATATATACACACACTCACAAACACACACACATATAATTGCTATATATAAATATAGACATATATATATAAATATATATATATATGTCAGTCCCATTCAATGTAAAAGTTTTTGTTTACATAATATATTTGTGTACTGTGTATATTTATTCTGTATATTTTTTTAAAATCCAAAAACCTGCATGTATATATTTATGAAAAATGTTTATATATTAAATATGTTATAATAAATAAATAAATAAAAAATTAAAGAAAATATATATATGTAAATAATTTCAAAATATATACACTATGTATTTTTATATTGACAGCACTATGAAATCTTTAATCCCAGATTCTAAAAAATTAATAGATCAAAAATATGTTTAAGACACGTGTGAAACCATTAGAAAATACTGATATGAGCACACTTTTGAACATGTGTTGATTAAATTCAGTTTTTGATATGTTAAAATGTTTTGTCTTCTGATAACAGCTGAAAAAATGTTTACAGTATTTCTGCATCAACATTTGAAATGGCATATTCATGAACCGTGTTTATGTCTCTCTTTATGTTCTTCAGTATAATGAACATGACCGCCACTCTCAACAAAACCTCCATTGTTTGGCAGGACGTGTTTGACTACCACGAGCGAGTGAGTAGAAACAGTAGTCCGCTCTACCGTACTGTTGCATTCAAACATCAGAAAGACTGGTGTGTGATTGAGACAGGAATGAGACGCTTCTCTTTTAGCCCAGATCTAAGTACGTGGTGGAGGTTTGGAAGCAGGGCTGTTACCTGTGCAAGATGCGCCGGGTGACTAAGGCAGGGTTAAAGGTCATCCTGGCGGCCCCTTTCTACCTCGACCTGCCGATACCTACTCACAGCTGGGCCCGTTACTACAATGTGCGGCCCTTAGCCTTCAGGGGTCAGATACTAGAGACTGCAGTGCTGTGTGTCTGTGTAGTGCTGAAGTGTGCAGTGCTGTAAGAATCATGACTTTATAAGTGTTACTTTAGTATTATTTCTACACCATTTAAATCATGCTGGGATGTAATTTTCAGTTTGTATTTAAATAATTACATTTTAGTTCATTTAAAATTTTGTATATTTTATTAGCTTTATAAAAAAATTTGATTTAGCATTATTATTATTATTATTATTATCCTGCAAAATATTCTTCCCAGCAGCGTTAAAATATATATTATTATTATTATTATTATAGTTATTATTATTATCGGAGTGTATTTTGTGAAGTGAAGACAATGTTTGGACTGGTCATTAATAACGTTTTGTTTTTGTTTAATAAAAAGTAACAATGTAGCTTTAACCCCTTAACTGTCACCCCCATTTTCGGGAAAACACATGAAAAAGTACTATACAAGCTTAAAAAGATGTAATTCAGGACATATATTAAAAAAAAATGTAGGTGTCCCGTATTCGGAACGGTGACAGTTAAGGGGTTAAAATAATTTAGTTCAGTTATGTATTTATATT
Source organism: Enteromius anoplus (assembly GCA_032359395.1). Classification (NCBI taxonomy): domain Eukaryota; kingdom Metazoa; phylum Chordata; class Actinopteri; order Cypriniformes; family Cyprinidae; genus Enteromius; species Enteromius anoplus. The sequence goes on along the minus strand of JAUMHG010000079.1, from coordinate 11,580,388 downwards.
TTGAGTACTAGTTTTATAACAACACTTGACTTTTTATTTTGGTATTCAATCATCTAAGCTGGTATATCATAATTAATTTATATAAAAACCATTAAAAAATTGTTATTTAAAGTAAACGTTAACTAAAAAAGCTACAATTATTTTATGTAGTTGCCATGGCAACATTTCTCATTTGGTTTATCTATGTACTAAAATAACTAAAACTAAAAAGCTAATAACAATTACAAAACTTACAAAAAATGATTTACATTTAATCAATTCTTTTAATTATTGAAATAAACTAATGTAAAGTAGTGAGGAAAACTATAATAGTACCTCTATTTAAAAAAAGCAGTGCAACAAATGAACTAATACAATGCAGGGGGTGTTTTTTAACAGTAATACATGAATAAAACATGTTGGAGTGCAGCATGAAATCCTGTGATCACCATCATTGCACCTTGTAACTAGGAGGTGTCAATTAAGAGTCAACTATGTCACACAAGTAGGTTTTCTCAGAAGATATATGAAGCAAAATTAATCATTACAAGTTATTTAAAGGTCAGAACCGTGGCGTAGTGGTGAACCCATTGAGCTCTGATGCTCTTTTGGAGTTTCTGAGTTTGAATCTAGCTTGCAACATTTTTAGAATCTCGTTTCCTCTTCCTCCCATCATTTTCGCATCCTCCCTTCACAAAACACCCAGTAAAAGCCTCAAAACGTTGCATGTATGTGTATGATAAAAGCAGATCTGCTTGGTAAATCTCTGGAGGTGATTGAGGTGTGGAAAGTGCTCAGTGTTTGCTGCTGTTTCAGATTCCACAGGACACAGTTCTGGAGATCTGGAAGGGTAGAAATTACCAGGCTGAGTTGAGCAGGATGACCCAGGCCGGGCACAGGGTCCTGCTCTCTGCCCCCTGGTACATCAACCACATCAGCTACGGCCAGGACTGGCGCGACTCCTACGCTGTGCAGCCCCAGAACTTCTCCGGTGTGTGGAGCAGCATGTTAGCTCTCCAGCGCTTGCTCTTATTGTTTAATAATGGAACATTTCTAGATTCAATATTAGGGATGCACCAAATGTTTGGCAACCCAAATTGTTTGACCAAAAATAATGTTCAGTTTAGTGTATTTTTTTCAATTGGTGTTTAGTAATTGATCTTTTTTTTTTTAAAGGATATTTTGGCTATTTAAATTATGCAATTGTGAAAATAACATGAATTTTAATTTCGGTGCATCTCCATAAGATATCAGTCCCGAAACGCAAATAGGTGATAAATGAGAGCTATTTTAGTAACGATTAATTTCTCACAGAATGAACCGCTGCTTGTTGTTTGCTGTGTTGTGGTTTGCAGTGATGGTGTGTTTTCAGCACATGTCTGTAGTAGCTTGTTTAAATATGTGGTTCATGTGTTATATGATTTAGGAACAGACGAGCAAAAGAAGCTGGTGATTGGTGGAGAGGTGGCCATGTGGGGTGAATATGTGGATGCCACCAATCTGACCCCGCGGCTGTGGTATGACTAGACCAGTTCCGATCAGAAGAAAATATATTGCTGTGTTGTAGATCTTCGTGATTGTGTGTGTGTGTGTGTGTTTGTGAAGGCCGAGAGCCTGTGCTGCAGCGGAGAGGCTGTGGAGTAATGAAGAACAAACCCTGAACGCAGACCTGGCCTTTCCACGTCTGAACCAGTTTCGCTGTCAACTTGTGAGGTATTAGAAATATGATTGTCATCAATGTTTTTCAACCTCTGGTCAGTTTTTTTGCGCATAGGTTAGAATTTTGTGCATTTTTTTGAATGAAAGATCAAAAGGATAAACAATGCAGATTTTGTTTTGCTCAGATTTACCAAGGGTGCCAATATTAGTGGAGGGCACTGTATATTAAGTGAACAAAAAGATTTATTTTGGATGTGATTAATCGTTTGACAGCTCCAGTTGACTGACTTGTCTGTGTGTGTTGCTGCAGGCGAGGGATTCGAGCTGAGCCTCTGTTTGTGGGTCACTGCAGACATGAGTACGACGGCCTGTAACGTCACTCGTCAGTCTCCAAAACTGAAGAGCTACGTGTTTGTGCACTGAAAGATTGCCTTGGAATTTGCACAATACTCAAATCTTTTATTTTAACAATTGAAAAAAAAAAATTTTTAACAATTGTTTATTATATTGACATTTTTGACTTTTACCAGAAAAACTGAAATGTATTAATAAAGATCTATTCAAGAAATTAATGTAGTTGTGCATTAAGTTTTTAAATAATAAAAATTATATTTGTAAATATTATCAGTAATATATAATTATTAATAATAATACTAAAATATGTAAATATTATTATTAATATAATAATAATAATATTGATAATATATTTATTCCTAAATACAAAGTTGTTTAAAAAAACATAAATTACTGTAAATAAAACGATATAAAATGCATGATACAGTTAATTCCTAATTTCAGTAACAATGGTGAGGTTTGGTCCTGATTTCCCACATTTATAGAGTAGCTACACGTTTAATGAAATCTCCAGCCTGTGCGACACAATCCCGTGTCAGAGCCGCGCGGCAGCAGATCCTATTAACTCTGATGGGGTTTATACACTTCATAAAGTAGGACAGCGTCCAAATCTACACCCCACTCCTGCTAGAGGAAATCAATCAGTCTTTTAGGATTAGAGCATTTAAAATATTATGTTTATATATTTAACTTTAGTTCATTAAATCTGCTGATTTATTTTTATTGGGCAATAATTACAGGTTTTTGTTTACATAATATATGAGTGTATTGTATATATATATATATATATATATATAAATACACATATGCATGTTTATATTTAAGAAAAGGATTTATGTTTACATATTCACCATATTTATAAGTACTATAATATATTTATATATATATA
>JAUMHG010000079.1:11548961-11561278 GCA_032359395.1 Enteromius anoplus | reverse complement strand
TAATTCTTGATTACATTTCTTGGTACATTATTCACATTATTTGACATTAGTTGAGTAGACGTTAATTGAAATTAGAAGAAAAATAATATTTTAAATAAAAAGGTCAACATAATTATTAAAAAAATGATTAATTTTTTTTAATTGAATAAATGTAGCCATAAAGAATAAACACACACACACACACACACACACACACATATAACATATTAACACAACAAACACTAACAAAGTGAAAGTCCACATGAAATGAGTTGATAAACACATGCTATGTTATACTTATAATATATATATATATATATATATATATATATTTATGACTTATTAACTAATAGCTTAATGATGACCTCTTAATTAAGTAATTATGAAATGGAATATTTGTGTTTTTTGCAATGACTATTTATGTAAAATCTAAAAAAGCTAAAATGTTATTATGTTACACACACACACACACATATATATATATATATATATATATATATATACATTTAGAAGTGGTGACCAGTCAGCACTAAAATCAGCACTAAAATATACTTTCCCCTATTAGTTCATATACATTATAACCTAAAACAGGGATGTTCAACAAACATCATGATGTCGTAAACATGTCATTTGCATTTCTTTGTCCTCATAAGTAAACATGCCGCAGTCAATCATTTTTGGACACATTACTGGACATCGTTTTTTTGAGTAACAACAAGATTTAAATCCAGCAGATTTTTCTAACTGGAGCCAGTAAAGATTAGCATTGCCTCATCGTTACTGTTGGACAGTTGAGGATTAAACAATGATGAAATACCACAAAACTTCAGGGAAGAATCCCTTAGCAGATGTTCACTACAGCCTGTGTACTCTACAAAAGAAATATGATTTTTATACGAAGAGACTTAGTTGTACATACAAAACGATAGATATAGATGAATGTTTACATTCCTTCATATCTGGTGTTATGTGCAGTCAGATATAAGTAATGTCCTTATGGATCATTGATCATAACAGGAACAGGTGTTGACCCATGAAATCACTATTGATTGTTTAAACTTAGAAACCACTAAACATTTTTTAAAAATCAATCAACAGCTAGCCGCAGTCAATTTCGGAGGTGTGATGCTAACCAAATCTTGAAGTCAAGCAGTGTTTATGGGAAAACCTCAAAAGAGAAGAGATGAGAGCAAGAGAGAGATAGATGGGCAGTTATGACTCAACCCCAATCCTTTTGTTTGTTCGTTCCCTCCACACTGATGGAGCTAATACTACTGAGTGTGACTGATTGATCCACCCCTAGATGGACAGTAAAGATTAAGAAGATGACAAATAGGCACTTGCTTACACAGCGCTTGCTGCTAATCCCTTTGTCTTCCTTTAGTGAGCCCACGATAGCCTCAGAGTCACTCACTGTCCGGCACCAGGAGGAGGTGACAGACCTTGCTGCTCTTTACAAAAGCATCAGACAAGAAGTTCTAGACATCAGAGAGACCCGGAGTCAAGAGCGGACCATCAGGATAGAGACTGAAGGACTTCGAAGAAACATTGGTACAATTCTCAGAACTGAACGGGTCTCTTGGGAGACCCTCTAGGATTCCATTCAACCTGCCTGGGAAAGATATTTTGGCCTCAAAAGCCAAATTCTTCTTGGGCTACACTTGTACACTACACCGAATGGAGGATCCGATGTCAGAAATGTCCATGATACCATTTGCATCACCAACAGAGTCTTCCAGGAGCAACTCTACGGATGACAGCCAAGATGGTGAGTAGCCGCTCCTTTAATTTAGCTTGCAGTGGACATGCAAGAAGCGGTAAAGATTCTTGGAAGCAAGTACCCTTCAAACTTTTTGGTATTCTAGTATTTCAGTTTAAATATCTTATAGGAAGTCCTACAATGCAGTATTCTTAAGCATGTATGTTCAGCAAGTACGGAATGCCATGCAAATGACTGGATTGGGAATAAGCAATTGTGACCTGGAATAACAAAAAAGATGTTTTCTATGCTTTCTCAGGTAAAAGCCCCGCTCCTGGCAAGATCCTGAACTCAGGACTTCTTTGCAAAGTGTGTTCTGACACCAGCAGTGGGAAACACTATGGGATATATGCTTGCAATGGTTGCAGTGGCTTTTTCAAGCGCAGTGTGAGGCGCAGACTCATCTACAGGTGAGAAAACACCTTGCATATTCACTCTCAGAAATAATGGTACAAAAGCGGTCACTTGGTATCAAACGTTACTTCTTTGTACCTTCTTTACCCCTAAAGGGTGCATTTTAGTAGTTTAAATGAACATATTATGACCTAAAATGTACATATTAGTATCTTTTGAGAAGGTATAGCTTTTCCCCAGTGGTAGATTTTGTACCTATTTTTTCTGCGGGCGTTCTAAGTTGGGAGCAGAGAAGCTTGAAGTTAGAGCCTACCTTAACCTTCCTGATATTTCCAGATGTCAAGCTGGTACAGGCATGTGTCCCGTGGACAAAGCCCATCGGAATCAGTGCCAGGCCTGTCGCTTAAAGAAATGCCTTCAAGCTGGCATGAACAAGGATGGTGAGTCAGCTTCTTACACGGTAGTTCTTACAGAAGGATCGTGAGTCAACTGAACTCAGTTTTCTAAACCTTTCTGTCCATCTCCTCTCAGCTGTTCAGAATGAACGTCAGCCCCGCAGCACCGCTCAGGTCAGGTTAGATGCACTGGATATGGACAAGGACAAGGAGCACCTCGCCACCACCTTGGAGCCCACCTCCTCGTCCACCTGCTCCGTGATCAACCGCCCACTGCTGGGCTCCTCCATCAGCTCCAGCATCAGCTCCACAGATAGTAGCCACCACTCCAACAGCCCCAAGAACGGACATCGCTTTATGGCCAGCCTGATGACAGCTGAGACCTGCGCCAAGCTGGAACCAGAGGACGGTAAGGAATGACACCATCAGCCTAAAAACTGTCTAATCTCAGGGGGGGGGGAATTCAAAAATGACACCTTTTAGGGGTTGAGGTTGTACCTTTTCAAAATCTGTGGCTTATGTATTCCTAAAGGGTGCATTTTAGCAGTGCTGGAGAAAGTTACTATTAAAAGTAATACATTTAAATATTGTGGTACGCCATAAAAAAAAGTATTTATTTTAAATGACAGCAACAACAAAAGTTTTATACACACACACACACACACATATATATATATATATATATATATATACAGTGTATATATTTAAAAATTTTTGCAGTTGTTAATGCCCTTTCACGCTGAAAGTTAAATTAATAAGCCTCAGGCTTAAGGCTTCTCTGCACTTACTCCCGATTTCTCTCAACATGGGACAGCAGAGTTGGTAATCAATAAATGGGTAAACAAAGCAACTTGCATTACTTAATAGAAAAAGTAACTTAGATTTCTTTCTTTTCAGTTTTGATTACATAGCTTAATATTAAATACTTTGTACCCTATTTGCCACTAAAGGTGCACTACTCTAAAGTCTTGCTCACCTCATACAGATAATATTACCATTAGGAGTACAACAACTGTCTCTAGGCAAGTAAACTTAAAAGGAGATCCTTGTGCCTCAAATATTTAAAAAAAGGTGTGGGGTATATAAGGTAAAGATGCCATTTTAAGGGTACCTTCATCATAAAAGATGTACTCCTAAAGATACAGTTATTTTCTGACAGTGTATGAGTTATCTGAATACACAAAATGCTACATAATAAGTCATTAGTTGATTGGACAGCAAGGTAATAGTGCCTTGGGTTTCAAACAGAGACAATGACTGGTCTAAACTGGTCTTTTCAACTGTGTTTACAGTGGATGAGAACATCGATGTGACTAGTAATGAACCTGAGAGAAGTTCTCCGGAGTACGGCAGTGCTCTCTACCCCTCACGTGGACCAGAGAGTGTATACGAAACCTCAGCCCGCCTGCTCTTCATGTCTGTTAAATGGGCGAAGAACTTGCCGGTGTTTTCCCATCTACCATTCAGAGACCAGGTGAGATTCTATTATTTCTCACTCTGCTACCACCAGATGAGTATTTTTAGGATTTGTTAATCCAGAAACAGAGATTCAAGCCTAATAAACGTTGCTTTTTCCGTAGGTGCAATAGTCTGCAAGTGCCACTTTTAAATAGCATATATCGTTGATTAATCTGCCTAGCTTCAATTTAGTGATCCATAAATTTTAACCCAGCGCTCTTTGTGAATTTAGGTGATTCTACTTGAGGAAGCATGGAGCGAGCTGTTTCTTCTGTGTGCAATTCAGTGGTCACTTCCTCTGGACAACTGCCCCCTGCTGTCCCTGCCTGACCTCTCACCCCCAGGACATGGCAAGGGAAGTCCCTCGGCCTCGGACGTGAGGCTCCTGCAAGAAGTGTTTAGCCGCTTCAAGCCACTGCAAGTGGATCCGACTGAGTTTGCATGCTTGAAAGCCATCGTTTTGTTTAAACCAGGTAGGTTCTTCCCTCTTCTTGCGACAAGGGAGGACAAATGATGGCATACAGTACATGACTAGAACTGAACTAGTGAGGTAAAAATGTTGTTCTGTGTGAGTAATTTTTGCATTCTGTTACAGAAACACGAGGACTTAAAGACCCAGAACAGGTGGAGAACCTACAAGATCAGTCCCAAGTGCTGCTAGCTCAACATATCCACACTCTTTACCCCAGTCAAGTCGCCAGGTGAGCAAATATACAAGCATGCATTTGCATAAACAAGTATTTTTGAGAGCAGACACAACTAATGCAATTTATTCTTATGAATCTCTTACCTTAGGTTTGGCAGACTATTGCTTCTCCTTCCATCCCTTCACTTTGTGAGTTCGGAAAGAATCGAGCAACTTTTCTTCCAGAGAACCATCGGGAACACGCCCATGGAGAAACTACTGTGTGACATGTTCAAGAACTGAGGAGCTCTTTTCCGAAAGACTGTTTTTAGAGGAATCCTCAAGAATTTAGGTGCTTTGCTTTCCTGCCATGCTAGTCACGATGCCAATGAATCTACCTAAATGCTAAAAAGCGCAAATGTATGTAAGCCACATTATTCTTTCGCATAGGTTGCTTGTTTATCTCATTATGTAATTTTATATATATATATATGTCTCTCTTTTTATTCGTGTTACTGTAGTTTTTGTACCTATATTGCTATGCATCTCCATTATTTGGAATCTCAGATATTTGGCACAGCCTGTTTATGTATATCATGCTGAGAATGCAAATTGCCATTTTAATGCAAGATTATTTAGAATATGTTTAATGGTCAGTTTCAAAGAAATTCCCCTTTTGAAGGGGGCACTTTTGTAAAAGTTGAAAGATATGCCTCATATTTGTAGGACCTATGAATAAAATATATTATTAATCTTTCTGAATTCCTCTTTTTATTTTCATTAAATTGTTTATTAATTAATTTATTTATCCAGAAAAACAATCCTTTTTCTTGATGATATTACCTAAAAATCCGAGACACCCCTCGCTGCAGACTGTAACACGGTGACGTCAGGTACATACGTGACGTAGGTACCTGACGTATGTGTATGTGTTTGCGCGCATGCGCAAAGTGACATATGGTATGTCTAACACGAATTATCCTACCTTTTAGATTTTGCTACCTCCTCTGAAAAAATAGGTAGCACAATTTTATATCAGAAAATGCTACCTGTTTTATTAATGTCTACACCTCAAACAAACCTAAACCTACCCTTACTGTTAATGCAAATATAGTTATTATGAATGCAACACATACACATAAGTCAGGTACCTACGTCACGTATGTACCTGACGTCACCGCGCTGGGGAGTACTTGGAAAATTCTCTTCTATTTTACATGTAATAATTTTTTTTTGTATTATAAGTTAACCTCTGATGTTAAAATACCTTTATTTTATATATATATATATGTATACTTTTTGTACTCGCTGTTTGTTATTTCAAAAGTTCAATTAAAAAAAAAAAAAAAAAAAAAAAAGTATTTGGAAAATCCACTTACCGTTATTCATGGCACTTCCGTTACTCTAGAGGGCGCTGTTGCAACGTCATATTAGACGCGTCGTCGCAGAACGCGGAAGTGGTTCTTGTTTTTGGTCGTCTCGCCATGAGTTGAGCCCATAATAACAGTGAAATAAGTTCATATGCATAACGGAGGGAGCGGTCTCTTCTGAATCGGCATGACAATGTTCGGGAGGTCTTCAGGTTATGAGTATCAGCGTCTGTCGCAGAGAGAGTCAACGTACAGCGACTCCCCGGGACTGTTTTTGTCTCATGCTCCTTTCGCTCACAATAATTATGATCAGAGAGGACATTCATTTGATTATGTGCCTAAAGTCTCTCAGAACGACTTCACAGGTATTCACTCCACGGTGACACATATTAAAGAGCCTAAGCAAATATCACTATAGCTTAGAGCAGTATTTGTGTGTGTGAGTGCTATGACATAAAGTTTATATATTTGTATTATTTTGTTGTTCATATATATATATATATATATATATACACACACACGCACATATATGCATACATTATATATAAATTTAATATATGTGTGTGTTTATTGTTATAAAACATTTTAGTATTACCTGTTATATATTATATGATACTATATTATATGCTTTTTTTATTATTAATAATTTTACAAAGCAGATATATTTCAGGGATTGTTGTCCTGGATTTTGAACTGGGTTGTGATGTTCCTTGTTTTCTTAGTTTATTAAGTTTTTCAATAGTTAATAGTAATATTTAATAGTGGAGTGTGTGCATTTACTGTATCATTTTTTTTTATATTTGATAATTATACTCTTTTTATAACAGATAAATCTCAGGGATTATTGTCCTGGATTTGCCACTTGATCGTAACGTTCCTGGTTTTCCTAGTTACCTTTATAACCTTTCCCATATCTGGATGGTTTGTCCTAAAGGTCAGTTCAAAGCACATTTTTAGGAGAGCTTTTAGTGCTTCTTGAATTTACACTATCATTTTCAGGTTGTACCGAACTATGAGAGGATTGTTGTTTTCCGTCTGGGCCGGATCCGTCCTCCTAAAGGTCCAGGAGTAGTTCTGGTTCTGCCTTTCATTGATCAGTGGCAGAGGGTTGATCTGCGGACCAGAGCCTTCAGCGTCCCACCGTGCAAGGTACAGGTTTTTTTTTTTGTAGTGCAGTAACATTAAAACCTCCATAGTGTTTTGAGATTCCCACAATGTTTCCTGACAAAAGGTCACCACCAAAGACGGCGGTCTGGTGTCGGTGGGGGCGGATATCCAGTTCCGGATCTGGAGTCCGGTGATGTCCGTGGTGGCGGTGCAGGATCTGAACGCCTCCACCCGCCTCACTGCACAGAACGCCATGATGCAGACCCTCAGCAAAAAAACCCTGAGAGAGATACAGACTGAGAGGATCAAACTAGGGGAACATCTCGGGGTGAGAGCAAATGCCAAATATTACACCGCTTTATTCCAAGAGGGATGACCTGAGGGTGAATAAATGAAGTGTCTGTGTGCTGCAGATGGACATGAATGAGATGACGAAGCCGTGGGGGCTCGAGGTGGACCGTGTGGAGCTGATCCTGGAGGGGGTGCTCCGGGAGCCAGATGGGGGTCACGCGGGGCCTGTCATTATGCCTCCCTCTGTCCCTGGGCTGGAAGGACTCACCGGACCCATACAGCAGCTCGCAATGCACTTCCTAAGCCAGACGGCTGCGTCCCAGTCCAGTCAAGGTGATGTTAGGCTGCTTGGATCTGTGATAGGGGTGTAACGGTACATAAACATGATGCTTCGCTAAAGTTTCAGTACAGCAGGAGGAAGAAAACTAAACATAAGTTGCTTTTTTTTTTTGTTTAGCAATGGTTTACTGAACAAAATGCTCTTACTTTAAATAAATTCAGTTACAACTAGTCCAAACATAAATTCTATTACTATTCATTTTTAACTATAATAATCAATACTCAAAATAAATAAATAAATTAATAAAAATTGCAAACATGTAAATAGTTTTTAAGTTGATTTGATTACGTTAAGGAAATATGATGAAATTAGGGCTGTCAAAATGACTTAAAAACGAAGTTTTAATTTTGTTCTTAAATATTATCAATATTCGAATTAGATTTGGATTTAAAAGGCATAGTTTTAGTTAGGGGGAAACAGCTTTTGGCTTCTCTCCAGGGGCCACAGGAGGGCGCATCGAGCAAAATATTACTAATGCACGTTTATTCAAAGTCATAAAAGAACACTATCTTTAAACGAAAACTGCTTTTATGGTTTATAAATAATTTATGGTTTATACATTTTAAATAATTAAGTTAAACAACTGGAAACAAAACAGCATCATGTGTGTGTATACAACAGACTGAAAACCAGTCATATAAATCGAAGAGTCATTTAACCCCTTAACTGTCACCCCCATTTTCGGGAAAACACATGAAAAAGTACTATACAAGCTTAAAAAGATGTAATTCAGGACATATATTAAAAAAAAATGTAGGTGTCCCGTATTCGGAACGGTGACAGTTAAGGGGTTAAACACATGAGATGCAGTGGAATAGGGAAAAACCGCCTTGAAGTCTCAAGACATGTTTTAAAATGTTATCTTGTGTACATTTTTACATGGGTTCAGTGCAGATGTGATGCATGTTCTAGAAAATGACCCTTTTCTAAATATGCTTGGTTTCAGTTTGGACGTAAACAACACCTTGTCCTCATTAATGTTCACTTATTTCTAGGGATGTAACGGTAATGTAAATACCGTCGTAACGCAATATCCTTTTTTTCCCGATAATACCGTGGTCACATGACTCGATAAAACGATAGGTCTTCTGAGAAGAGTTTGCTCAGGTGAACGGAGCGAACGGGAGGTAGCAGGAACTACAATTCCCATCAGCCTAAGCTTGCCCATCATTCTTTGCGGTCTGTTGTCAATACAGATCAGTGTTGCCAACTTAGCGACTTTGTTGCTATATTTAGCGACTATTCATACCCCCTTGGCGACATTTTATCCCTAAAAGCGACTAGCGACAAATCTAGAGACTTCTTGGACAAACGTCAGCGAGTCTCCGGTACTGCCGCGCGCGCGAGCTCGAGCTCGTTTTCCCAGCACGCGCACACACACCTCTATCTGCGTCTGTTCTGTTCATTGAGAGGCTGAGAGGAGCAGGGCTTTCAGTTAAAATAGATATTATGTTGCTTCTAACTCTGTTTTACATGCAAATCACAGCATTGCCATTGTCTATATCTTGTGTGTACTTGGTTTCATTATTATGAATTATAAATATAATTATAAACTATTATAAATAAGGATTTTAATCTAGATTAACATCTTGTAAGGTAGAGCTAGTTCAGTAGGCTTTATAATGACGTGCATTTCAGTCACTATTTCATATTCAACAGAAACCATTAAATATATCAGTGAAAACAGTTATATTGAGAATTAGGGTTCATTGAATAACATTATGTGACCACAGAGAAACAAGATAATATGACACACTGACGTAATGAATATGCAAATTGATATATGACGGCCTCTAGCAATCTAAAGCGGGTTTTAAATCGGATGATTCGAATGTTTAATAATTTTTTGTTATTAAAACTGAAGTTCTTGTTTGAAAGTTTACAGATAGATGTCTAATGTGTGTGCCATTGATATGTTCAGTGTTCATGTAAACTGTTTAATAAACACTTAACTCAATAAATTCCGTACCGTGCCGTTCATACCGAGGTATTACCGTACCGTGAAATTTTGATACCGTTACATCCCTAAATAATATTAGTGTAGTCAAACAATTAATCATAATTAATCAAAATAAAAGTTTTTGTTTACAGCATTTGTTTGTGTACTGTGTATATTTATAATGTATATGGTTCAGAAAAATATATATGTACATATGCTGTTCATACTGTACATGTACTTATATATATATAACAAATATACACAGCATACTATGTAAACAAAACGTATTTTGCATGTGATTAATTCATTTGATGGTACTAAACAATATATTTATTAATTTAGAAAGAAAAAAATTATTTTAATGTTAATTTATTAGCTTGTTTTGAAAATAAATAAACTAATCAGAAAGAATCATGAAATAAATGACGCATGGGATCCACAAAAATATGAAGCAGCACAATTATTTTCTAAATTAATAATAATAAATGTATTTAAAGCAGAACATTTTAATTATTCAATTTTTTTAATTATTTCTAAAGGATCATGTGACATTATAGACTGGAATGATGATGCTGAAAATTCAACTTTACATCACAGAAATAAATGATATATTATATATATATATTTATATATAATATATTATACATATATATTATATATATATATATATACATATATATTTAAGATATATTCAAATAGAAAAAAAATATTATGAAAATGTAATTCCTTTACACTAAAATAAATTATGCAAAGAATAAATGTAATGAATTATGCAATATGAAATATACATACTGTATGATTATATATTTATTAATTAAGGAATACAGAAATTAAATACAGACTTCTTGCTATAGTTTTACCTTTTTGTCAGTATACATAAATCAACAACACATTGTATAGTTATATATATATATATATATATATATAGTATATGTATATATATATATAAAAGCAGAATGTAGCGCAAGACCGTATAAACAATGCAAAGTAATGCAAATACACTAGATGTTACCTAAAGTTGGTTGTGCACCACTCCTGCTCCAGGTACGACTGAGAGAGAACAACAATCAGCCGGCGACAACGACTAATGTTCATCAGCAGCTCTGCAGACGGCTCTGAGAGTAACACACACACACACACAATATAAACCATCTGCTTTCAACTTTCCTACACATTTATTTCTTTATAATCTCTAACACAAGCTTTGTCTGACTTAATATACACCTTTATGCATGTATAGCATGCGCTCTTTATTTAACAGATTCCCTATAAGATTTCATTTGTGAGGTTTACCGGCTCCAGGAAGGATGTTTGCGTCGTTGAGCAGCAGTTTATGACTATACTTATTCTCCAAATGAGGTTTCAGGATGAAGTTGACAAATTTCCTGTCGTTCTCATTGTTGATGTATGAGATGTAGGCATCGTACATTTTGCCGTCTAAAAAAAACAGCAAAAAATCCTCATAAACTGCAATATGCAGAAGATGAAGGGATTTAATGTACAGAATGCAGACTAACCGTTGAGCTCATACTCTCCGTAGATGTTCCTATACCACAGTTTAAAGTCGAGTCTGCACTTGGAGTAGACCACCGCTGCCAGAGCGAGCACAAGAAGCAGGACCACTGACGCCACCACAGCCCCGGTGTGACTCGGTGATTCTGTGCATAAAAGATGGGATAAACCTTATTATTAAGCACACAGAAAGAATTGGTAAGGATAAATAGATGATGACTATGTGAATGTATTGTATAATGTTGGAATAAGCTATATTAAATAAAAAAAGTAGGTTAACCATTTGTCATTTCTTACTGTATTCCTTTACGTTGAATTGCGCTGTGCTGTTCCTCACCACGCAGAAATAGACACCGAAATCGGCCTGATCTTTCAGAGTCAGTGTTAATTCGCTGCTCTTAAAGATTTGACCCTCTTCAGGGAACCTGCCGAGTGGGGTAGAGTGAGAAATACTACCGGCTGTGTTTAAAATAGCATACTAGCATACCACTCCTAGTATTTTCCTAGTAAGTGTACTACACAGTGTGCAAACTGTCTGCATAAATAGAAAACCGATGATGCACAGTGCCAAAATGTGCTGTTTACAAGAAGTATACACTGAAATCTCCTTGACTTGAAGGAGCAAGAAGCTCAGCCAAGATTAACTAACATCTTAGGTCCCACTTTATATAAGGTGGCCTTAACTCACATTTATCATTTAATAAATGCACTTATGTACATACTGTACATGTTTTTAAATTGCCCTTATATATTCAAAAATACCTGTATGTAATTACATCTGTAATTAATTTCTGTAATTACATTTATAATTACACTGTTGACACATCCCTTACACTTTACCCTCAAACCTACCCATATCCCCAAACTTGTCCCAAACCGTATCCCACCTCAATTGCAGCAGAAGTGTTTTGCTATACGATATGAACACAATAAGTATATGTCGATGTAAGTACAGAAAAGAAAGTAAAGTTAAAAATGAATTTAAACAAGCCTTTTTGGTAACAAGTAACAGAATAGGGGGCCAGAATAATGCATTAGTAAGGCATTAATTAATAGTTAATTTGTTCACAATTAAGCATTAGTTGAGCAAAAACACACTAATAATTAACAATTAAAATGTTAAGTTAATCATTAATTACTAGTGTGTTTTTGCTCAACTAATGCTTAATTGGGAACATATTAACCATT
>JAUMHG010000079.1:11512721-11524452 GCA_032359395.1 Enteromius anoplus | reverse complement strand
AGACTGCTATATATATGGTGTCATATATATTTAAAAAATTCAATAAATGCTGACATTAAATAAATACAACCAAGGGTTTTATCTTAAGGCTATGTGTGTGTGTGTGTGTGTGTGTGTGTCAATCACGTCCAAATGAGTGTTTATTAGCGCTAGACCCACATCACTCTCATGAGACAAAAAGCAATACTGCAGCACACAGCCACACTGAGCCCAATAACAATATACAATTAGTTTAGAACCAAAACAGCTTTGTTTTGAAAAAAAAAGCAAGATAATTATTGAGGCAATGATTGCTATTGTTCATATTTTTCATATTTTTAAACGACTTACATTTGAAAAAAAAAAGATTGGTCTCTCTAACTTGTATCGCTATGGCAACACGAGGGCCAAAACCCATCAAGAGCGCTGTGGAGAAATCCTCAACAACACTGCTGTCAGTCAATAACAGACAAATACAACAAAATAATCCAAAGATAAGCCTTATTCTATTCTATTCTATTCATGTTTTTTTTTTCATAATTAATAAAAATAAACACAGTTTGTGGAAGTCTAAGCTAAAGTGTTCTTGTGCATCATAGACATCAGACTTCCCTCTAAGGCTTAAAATATTAACCGTCATGAGCAAGATCTAATAAAGTAAATATTACTCCTCCAAAGCGACTGCTTTAGTTCCTAATGAATTATTCACCCTGTCCTCGCAGCTATGTGCTCAGAAAGAGACGATGATTGCAGCGTCTCAGAAAGCCTTAATTTCTCATTCAGAGGGGCAGAACCGTGTCTGTCTCAGGTTCAGCCCAGATCTGAGCCGGTTCCTTCAGTCCGGGGCGGACCGGGACGAAGACAGACAGGTGGGAGTCCTGTGTCTCCAGATTGGCCGGTGATCGCTCTTTTTTTTTTATCCCGGCATCAGTATTCAGCACACAACCTACTAAACACAGCAATTGGGGCTTCAGAAGACTGACAGGGCCGAGTCTGCCTCCACACGGAGCTCAATTACCCTCAGAACGAGGCGACGTCTCCTGAGTCCTCTTCACCGACACGCTCTCTCCAGCTGCATCCTTTCCCTCATCCCTTTTGGCTGACTTTTTCCTATTTTTAAAATATGTGACATTCCTTGATTTTATACCTGAATAGCTTTTAAAACAGGTCTAATGAGAACGTGACACAGTATAATCTAAATTGAGCTAAAAGCTGTTTAAAAAAAAAAAAAGTTTGGAAAAATAACTGTTGTTTTCAAACAGGTTTCCCTGTCTGTCATTGGTTGAACAAACATATAGTCCCGCCCAAAGATCATATTTATTGGTCGAGCCAGAAAATGTCATAATAGACCTTTTAAGATTTTTTATTTTTTTATTTTATTTAAATTTTGAATAAATGTGGTCAGTGTTTCTCATCTTAATTTAGCTTTACATGACTATTTCCCTCAGATTTGTACCTTTAAGAGTAAAATATAGAAATAATTTAATTAAACAAATAAGCATTTTGAATATGCATATGCAGTTATTTTCTACCAAAACTCTTTTACCCCCCTCCCCAGATTCAGTGTTACTCTTATTCCTTTTTAAGTAATTTTATTCATAAATTTTTACATTTGATTACATTTAATTATGTAAAAATTAATGGTTAAATTTATAAAACAACTAAACAAAAGAGATGTGTAATTAGATGAATAAACTTGAACAATTTAATAATTTATTTAAAAATAATGATGCCCTACGAAATGGATTTTTATTCATTTATTTTTATTATTTTTTAAGAAATTCTATGTCGTCTATTCTTAAAGCTAATAAAATGTATTATTATTTTTGTTGTACAATTCAAGAGTATATATTTCTGCCATCATTTCTTCAAATTAAACCAAACTTTTATTTTGCTGGGAAGTTGTAGAAAGGAATGCTGTCAAACGATTAACCGCATACAAAATAAAAGTTTTTTTGTTTACATAACATATATGTGCATACATATTTATTATGTATATATAAATACAGACACATACAGTATATATTTTGAAAATATTTACATGTATATACATTTACATTTTATATTTATATCATGTCATGTCTATTGTGAATAAATATAATATATAAACAGCATATTTTTCTGAAATACATGCATGTGTATTTATATATGCATAATAAATATACACAGCACACATACAATGTTATGTCAACCAAAACTTCTATTTTCTACATTTTTCCATGTCACAGAAATCACAGGGTCCTATAAAAACCATAAACGTCTCCAAATGAATCAGCTGAATTAGGTTTCATTCACCCTTTATTCAGTCTGCACTGGAAGACCTTTTGTATTTTAAAACGTCCAGCAATTTTCTCTCTCTCACACTCTTCCTGTCGACTCTCCCCCTCCTAGTGACAGACGGCTGGATGTGTTAATGGAGGTACGGCTGATGGTGTGTGTGTGTGTGTGTGTGCGCATGACACAAGACGAGTGTGTGTGAAGAGAAATGAAAGGATGGATTTATATACCTGCTGTTTTGGAGTTTCTTAAAGGAAAAGTATCGTAAAAATTCCATCTGACTATATCCTGCTGCAGTCACATGATAGCTTTGTGTGAGGATTGGGCTGAACTTTGATTGTTCCACCTCGAAAAACTTGACGCACACACACTATTATTACATTCAAGGTGACAACAAAAAGAAACAACAAATATACACACTTATTTGCCTGCATAAATATAAGTCTCATCAATGTCTAAGCGAGCACACAGAAATTCGAAAAAGCAATCTGTCCCAAAGTGTCTCATTCATATTAATGTTCAATAAAGAATCACACCCCCTGCCAGGCGACTCAGACGAGGTCTGAAACACCAGCGTGTGTTTTTCTTTTCTCTCTGTGTGTGTGTGTGTGTGAACAGTCTGAAAGCCAGATGAATTTTTAATGCATCGGTCAGATCCACATCCTCTTCCTTCAACAGGAAGCAGAGATCAACTTCTTTCATTTAAACTGCCTGTTAAGTTCATGTCCTCTTAGAAAATATCAAATGTATGTATATGTAATTTATATGTTATGGATTAAGTTGATATGGATATAATATATGACAATTTAACAAATATAAAAACAAATGATTTTATGTATATATATATATATATATATATATATATATATATATTTATATAACATGTTCCACTAACTTTTTATTTTTATTACAATATATTAAATATAACTACATTACATAACTAATTTACTTGATGTCATCTTAATAAAAAAAAAGTTCTAATTATGCATAAATGTGTGTATACTCACAAATATTTCTTAAATATATACATGATGTATACATGTATGCATTATATAATATAATTTTATATGTTTAAATAACAAAATATATTAAATCAAATATATCTTTAACTCATTTTGTTTATTATGTCTTAATTGTTCAATTATAATCTATAAATTATGCATTAAAATGCTATGATATATGAATAAAATATATAAAAATATTACAGGTAAAAATATACTTATGAACTTTAATTTTTCATATTGCATTCTACAATGAATATATGTATATTTGTACATACAGTGCATTCATATAAAATTATTTGTAGCTGGGCCAGGACCCGTCTCCAAAAACGTGACATCGAAGTGCTAATAATCCTGTTTGTTTGCTGAAATGATGTTTATTAGATGTGATCGTGCACATATGAGTTTGAATGACTGATCCTAATTCATATCTAATCCTCTAAAACATCATTATCGCTGCTTAAATCCATCTCCATTCCATTGTTTGCCCTGGATATACGGCACACGGCACTATGTGAATTAAATCAAGTGATTCCCAAGTGTGCTGGACGGACTGGCCCTGATCTCAGTAATGCCTCGTCAGCAAAGAGAATGTGCTCGAGTGAAGTGTGTGTGTGTGTGTGTATGTGTGTGTCAAGGACAGCAGCTTTTGCTGAAGGACACGTCGACTCCCCTTAAGCGATTCCCACTCAATACGAGACTTGGAGATGGAAAATACCTTGGCAAAACCAGAGGAAACCCAAAACAATCAGATACGGGACTGTATTGCACACATTTGTACACATTCAGAGCACCAACTACCCACAATCCAATGCAAATCTCTCAAATCCCCAACAAACGGCACTTCGCCATGTTCAAAAGCAACTGTTGCAGTCTGCATTTCCCACAAGGCTCCAGTGACCTTTCCACAGCGCAAAACATGCAGCACTTAATGGCATACAGCAAATCTGACATTTACACACGCCTGACTGCTGATAAAAAAAAAAAAGCTAATGGTTTTCATGCCCAACAGGCAAAGGGTTTCGATCTGAGAAAGGTGCTTTTTACAGAAAACTTTTATTTTCAGTGTCTAGATATCAGTCTTTTTGAACCGAGGATAGCTTTCACATCCCCAAACTGTTCGTATGCCCACTTGCATGAAGAATTCAGAAATTTTTTGGCACATTTTAGGTGAAGAACGGATCTTAACATAAGTCCAGATCAGTAAATCAGAGTAGTCTAACATAGAAAGTAAGCTGGACACCTGGGGTGAAGCCAGGGAGGAGGCGCCGGGAGTCTGGAAGATTGATGGGAAGGTGAAAGTATGAAGTGATTCATGTTTGATAGTTGATAGCCGGGTTTTAGATTCAGATCAGAGCTCTCTCAAAGCCTGTGGCTGTAATGATACACGTCTTTATTAGAAAATGCATTAGCGGGCACCTCCATTAAAGCAGTGGATCTCCCATCATTCACTATCAGTGCTGTTTGAAGATAACAGATGCTGACTGGATGCACGGCCATGTCAGAGTCAAGCAAAAATCAAATCAGATATCATAATTTCAATGTACTATGCCCGAATGAAGTCATGCATTAGTTCAATTGGTTTGTGAGATTTCATTTCCATTCATATGGATGTGAATAGAAAATGCATCATACAGTATTGAATTACTTGTTATAGATTATACAACAGTCGATCCTCTAATTTGCAACCAAAATTCCAGAAATGTGAGCGCCAGAGATTATGGTATACAGAAGAAATCTCTGGCATTAATTCTGTTAATAGCTTGTCTTGAAAGACCTGTGAGCAACATCTTCAAGTCAAATCTGATCGCTGATATCTTATTTTGTGTTTAGCACAAGAAAGAAAGTAATACAGGTTTGGGACAACATGTAAGTGAGTAAATAATGACACATTTATAATTTTTGAACGAACTGTCTCTTTAATGACAAGCGGGGCATGTTTAGTTCTGTCCCTTTAAGAGCTGCACACATCTAATATACTGGAACGCATCTGTTTTTCTCTTGATTGTTTCCCTTCACTTAGACACAAGCAACTGTTTAACGCTGTGTGTTTTTGACAGTATTACCACAATCACATGTGATAAATATCAGCTGTATGCACAGGAAAAGTGCATCAGGACAGCACACATATGAAGTGTCCGGTGAGTGTAATTCTATCACTGAGCTGACACTGGTGTGAATGAGACGGAGGCATTAGAACTGCAGACGATAAAATAGGACGATACTACAATATTTCTTAAAAAGCAGATCGTCCACGATCAAAAATCGTGTCATCCAGGCTAAAGAGGAGGAAGACCTTCCAGCGAGTTATTAAAAAGCCAGCATCTCTGAAGGTATGGGGGTGCATAAGTGCATACGGTATGGGGAGCTTGCATGTTTTTGATGGCACTATGAACGCTGAAAGGTATATAAAGGTTTTAAAGCAACTTATGCTCCCCTCCAGATGACATCTATTTCAGGGAAGGCCTGAACAGAACAATGCAAAACCACATACTTTTACAATTGACTGTAATTGAGTGAGTCCCTGAATCACTGATTCATCCGATTCATTCAAAAACACTAATTAAGGAACAAAACAAGGCATCATCTTAATGAGTGAGTTATTTAATCATCCCTTTAATCAATTAATTTACAGACACCAAGGTGAAACATTAAATCTTCCACACAACTGATTCATTCCTAACTAATTGATTCATTCAGTAATTAAACACGTGACTGCCTTTATTACAGTGTTTAATTATTAAATCATTTAAATGAATAAAAAAATAAATTAATTTGGTGTCTGTGTTTCCTCAACAGATTCATTCAGGAATAAAACAAGTGACTATTTATAAATAAAGCATTTCATTATTCACTCAACTGTTTCGTTAATAAAAACTGATTCATTTGTTCAAATAAAACAAGTACCTATTTATGATTATTTTTTAAAATATTGATTGATTCAGGATCAAAACAATAACTGTATTTATCATAGTGTGTTCAAAAATACTGATTGATTCAGGAGTGAATGAGTCATGATATCCTTCAAGTTTAAATACACCGAATCATCATATATCACACTTAAAATTGTCTTTATTGCTCTTTTTTTCAGAGATTTGCTCGATTATTTACATTATGTGAAACAGAAGTCATGGAGTGTGACGTGCTGTTGCATTGTCTGAAATGATTTGCATATCTTCAGTCTAATCTGCCCATCTTTCAGTGGTCATGTGAGGTTAGTGATACCTACCAGCTTAGTCACACTTACTAGAATTGGTTTAAAATGAATGACTGCAGGAGTTCATTACACTGATTGCTTCTTCCTTTTACTGACTCTATATCACATGGTCCAACATGTCTGAATCAATGCTGCATTGTGCTGTAGTGCTTCCTCAGCCGTCTACATACAGATATGCAGAGAATGGTGTATACATTCAATTGAGTAAGTGATTACAATCAAACTCTATCTGAGACTGCAGACATGGAGTCCATGGATGGAAATGTAATTTTCGAGGTTTAGAGTGACAAAACGAATCCCTGGTAGCGTAAAATGGAGGGAACAAAATGCAGATTAAAAAAGGATCACTGAAGGAGGGAAGCGGGTGACCTCTGACCCTGCTATTATCCAGCCTGTGTTCAACCCATGATTTATATAATGACAGCTCAGTGTAAGGTCTTTTAGGTTGAAGGAGACAGACAGGGATATAGTGAGACTGAGTTCACACAAAGAGAGCAAAACATCAGAGATAGAAGAAACAGGGTCATCACATAAGAATTTAAAGACTTAGTTTTAAACGTAAAATTATGTTATTTTAAACCTCTTTCTTCCCTTTATGAAATGAAGATATTTTTAATTTTTCAAGTTTCTTTTGTGCTTTGAAAGTACATTATTGATTTTGAATTAGTACGATTTTTGAATGTTTTTAAAAGATATGTTATTATGCTCATTTGACGCTCAAAATATTTATTATAATAACTGTTAAAAACATTTGTGCTGTTTAACACACACACACACACACATATATATATATATAATTTTTATTTATTTTAGATTTGGTTTTGCCATTTATTTTTATTTATATATATATATATATATATTTTTTTTTAAATGTATTTATTATTATTCTTTACTAATTGTTATGAATAATGAGATGTTACAGTCCATAACAATATAAAAATATCATGATTTCTTTTTGTATGAATTAGTGATTGTATTTTTTCAATCATGTATCAATGTGCAATCAAAATATATTATTGTAAAAAAATTTTGGCAACATTTTATTAATTTTATTTATAAAACCCCTACATAGTACAACATTAAATCATAGAATTTTTATTTTTATTTTTTTAAATGTGTGTCCATAAATCTAGTGTCAACTCTGTTACCATTCCTTATTTTGCCTTTAAATGAGTGGAATTTACAGGAAATTATGTCACTTTCACTCACCGATAAGATCAGAAGCACTGAATAGTATCTGTGCTCTCCCAGAGAAAATATTGTAAAACTTCTGAATAAATGCTTCTAAATAAAAAGCTGAATAAATATGATTTCCATTGATGTGTGGTGTGTTATGACTGGACAATATTTGGCCGAGATATAAAAAATCTAAATATTGAGAAAACTGCCTTTATATGGTCCAAATTAAGTTCTTAGCAGTGTATGTTACTAATCAAAAAAAATGTTTTAATATATTTACTAAATATCTTCATGGAACACATTTACTTAACATGATTTTGTCAAATTTGACCCATAAAATATATTTTGGCTATTGCTCCGAGGTCACAAAAATTAGAGATAACAGACAATAACAGACCAGATTCAACATTACACAGTGGTGGCTAAAATCTTTTACAAGAGGTTTCAGTTGTTATTTCTGAATTGGTCATTACAATTCCTATAAAACTAACTATTGCTGGAAGCACCTGCGACGGAAGGACACTGCTGGAGCGCTGGAAATGATACATTTTGTGAAAATGAACAGGTCCTATCAAAGGAAAGCATTTGGCTTGAGCTGCAGAATATATGATATGATAACAATAGAGTGGAAGTTCTCAGGAAATATACTGAAGCTATGCCCGAATGATGTGCTGCTGACACTGCTGAGTACATATCCAGAGCATTACTCGATTTAGAAAGGATTATTTGGAAAACAAAAATTGTTATGAATTATGAGATGTTACAGTCCATAACAATATAAAAATGTATTTAAAAATTGATTTCTTTTTCGTCTGAATCAGTCGGTGTATTTTTTTCAATCATTTATCAATGTGCAATCAAAATATTTCATTGTACATTTTACCAAACCTTACCTAATTCTAAAACATTAAACTATAATTTTTTCTTTTTTTTTTTTAGAAAAGTGTGTGTGTCCATAAATCTTGTGTCAACTCTGTTACCATACCATATTTTGCCTTTAAATTGGTGGAATTATCTCTCAGAATTGTTTAAGTTACAGGAAATGATGTCACTTTCACTCACCGATAAGATCTGAAGCACTGAAAAGTATCTGTGCTTCTCAAAATACAGAAAATGTTTTAAAACTTCTGAGACCAAGAGTTATTTTGTAGAACGTCAACTCTGTTATCACAATATCAAAGAGAAAACTGAATTTATTGCTGATCTCACATTGGGTTATTTAAAGGTCTTTAAATCATGTTTTCATTAGTGTCATGTGTTCTTAGCATTTATGCCAGCATAAGTGGAGTTTTTGGAAAAAATTAAATAAAAACGTCCGTTTTGTTTCACTATTCTCAGCACTTGTAAAAATGAATTGTTGGACACCAAATGTACCCGCAATTATCGAAGTAAGCATATAGTAGTATATACACTACTGTCAGTAAGATATTTAATGGTTTTTAAATATGTTTCTTATAATCATCAAGGCTGCATTTATTAGATTACAAATCCAGAAAAAACTTAAAATATAACTGTTTTCTGTGTGAATATATTTTAAAATGTAATTTATTCCTGTGATAGGAAGCATCATTACTCCAGTCTTCAGTGTCACATGATCCTTTCAGAAATCATTCTAATATACTGATGTTTTATTATCAGTGTTGGAAACAGTTGAGCTGCTTAATAGTTTTTTTTTTTTAGGATTGTTTGATCATTAAAATGAGAAACATTTATTTACTTGTAATTAATCAAAGAAAAAGTTAAAATATATTTGGCTGCACAACTGTTTCCAACATTGATAATTCTAGTAATAAATCAGCATATTAGAAGGATTTCTGAAAGGATCACGTGACACTGAAGACTGGAGCAATGGTGCTTTGTATCACAGGAATAAATGATATTTTAATACACATTCACACAGAAAAAACCCATGCCGAATAAAATCTTTAATTTCTTTTAATTTAATTAAAAGAAAAAAAAAAGGAAGAATGGAAATCATTCACATACAGGTTAATGATGGTGACTGACATGATGGTGATAAAATAATGACAGAAGTTGTATTTTTGGGGTAAAATATGCCTTTAAGTAATGGACTGAGAAAAGAAAAGACTAATGTCTTATGCAAAACTGCTGCCTCATCTGACAGCATCCAGAAATCAGGAATGTGATATTTGCTTATCATTTTGAAGATCGATGAGAAACTTAACTTGTATTCCACTCATTCCTCTCCCTGTCTGCCGTATCGCTCTCTCTCCCCCCCTGTGAACCGAGCTGCTGTAAACAGATACAGCTCCATCCCCGGTGTTCAAAGTGGCCCGGCAGAGCCTGTTCACACAAAACGCCTCCCTCCTTCCCGTCCTTCTCTTCTCCTCAGCGACCCACTGGAGTCTCTTATCAGCGCTCAGCAGGAGCGTCGTGGAGTCCGCAGAGCTCAGAAATGCAGTAAATAACCACTGATAGCGCAAGTGCTAATGAAGCTGTCTCGGTCCGCGCAAATTGAGACGGTCACAGTATATATTGTGCATGCAGGTCCAAAAGCAGGCATGACGAGCCAAAAACATGACCTTGTGAGGGACCCAAATGTTTTTACACGTGACAAACCCTCAATAGACAAGAATCGTGTTGACTTTACATTAGTATTCCATTCAAATGCCACGAATTAACAAAAACTCCGCCTTGAATGCTTCAAAGCACCTGTTGTCGGGGGGAAACGGCCTTGAGCGGCTGATTTCGCAAGAACATCTCTGCAATGATTGCCTATCTCAAGTATCCACCCACACGCCGCCTACATAAACGAATACGCCATCCAATCCCGACAGCCTGACTCTGCCTTTGTCTGTCAAGGCCGGCGGAGCGCTGTATATGCCTGCTGTGGAGGTCTACAGGTTGGAAAAAGCTGTTGAAATCCAGGGCTGGCGGATTGCAGAGTATGTTATTCATGACCTTGACAGTGCAATGAAGCAAGTCAAAGAAAAGGCAGCTATAAGAAAGTGGGGTCAGAGTTAGAGCTGTCACCTAAA
Source organism: Enteromius anoplus (assembly GCA_032359395.1). Lineage (NCBI taxonomy): Eukaryota > Metazoa > Chordata > Actinopteri > Cypriniformes > Cyprinidae > Enteromius > Enteromius anoplus. The sequence continues at coordinate 11,513,800 of JAUMHG010000079.1, read as the reverse complement.
GCTGGAGAGAGAGTGCGGCAGTATGCATTCAGTATAGCTCAAGCATGAAGCAAACAAGAATATTCAATTTAAGCATAGATACATTTTTGAAATAGATCTGCTACGCTGCTCCTGCTAGTACACTGCCAATACATCCACAACATGATGCTGTGAGCATGTCCGAAATATTGCTTCTGCACATAAATGCACAAAAATTAATGATCATCAACCAGCAACGCATCAACCAGTAGCAGATCTATACAGGTGGAGCTGGGGAAGGAGGAGGGTTTCTGAAGCGCACTGAAACTGCTACAGCAAACACAGCAGCGAACTCATTGGCTGCTGATACAAGAGAGAACCAATCAGCTGTAACATGTGATGATGATGTCATTACAACATACTGAGTTAGATCTATTAGACTGCGCCATCTAGAGTTTCACAACAGAACTTTTGCATAAAAAGCAACCCAGGCTCATTGGAAATCCATGCCTCTCTACATACATTTCCACAGCCCCACATTTATGTACCTTGCAGCACATTTCGCCACAGTTTTAAAGTGAAATGACCAGAGAGTGGTGCTAAAACACACGTTTAATACGTAACCGTGGCACGTCTGTATCAGGTTGGTACAGGTATTGCAGTGTTTTCATAATGCTGCTTGAGGTACGTTTTCAAATATCCAGTGAGTGTCGCTAAAGATTAAATGTTTTGAAGTCATAAAATAACATTCTGCAACTAATTGTGTGAAAATGTGCCTTTATTAATCAAAACGTACCTGTAAATCATACTTTTGCTAGAAAAGGAATAACAGTCGTGGGAGTTTTACTGTCTCTAGTTTTAATTTCAACTGGAAACTGCAGCGATTCGCATGTATAGTTTTGCAGAAATGTATGAAGAGGCACAAATTTCCAAGGAGCTGATAAAGACCTACAGTGACTGAGATTTTTGTCTTTTATTTAATGAGAAATGTAACCCTGGACCACACAACCAGTCATATTGATATTTTTATACTTCATCTGAATAAAAAAGCTGAATAAATATGATTTCCATTGATGTGTGGTGTGTTATGACTGGACAATATTTGGCCGAGATATAAAAAA
>JAUMHG010000079.1:11492004-11511513 GCA_032359395.1 Enteromius anoplus | reverse complement strand
TATTATGTTAATATACATATATATATATATATATATATATATATATATATATATACCCATGTATGTATATAGGTATAAACACATAAAAAGTATGCTATATGTGTGTATTTATGAATACATAATAAATATACACAGTACATACACATACACACACACACACACGCATATATATATATATATGTATATATATATAATGTAAACAAAAACTTTTATTTTGGATGTGATTAACCACGATGAATCGTTTCACAACACTAATTATATTATATACTAAGAATATACATATAATACAATACAATACTACTTATAATAAATATAGTATTTTTTAAACATTTGTAATCCTAGTAATAAAAAAAATAATAAGATATTTATTGGTTTTTCCATCTAACTAACAGCAGAATTAAAAGACAAAAATGTCTCATCCATGAGATATGGCTTCATTCATGGTTAAAATGAATTTTATAGTAGCTGTGTCTTGCATTGGCTTCAATAATTTAAAACTACATGTTATCAAAGTGCAGAACATATTGAACAACAAGATTTCTTCGCTAACAAAGATCAAAGAACTTCAGACACCAGGTCAGAAGTTGAAATCAAGTTCACTACAAAAACAAACAAAAAAACATGTTTTCAAGCATACATAGTCAAGAGGTCACTGGGGAAATTTGGCCTTTTAAACGAGCATAAAGTGCTTTATCCTGCTACTGTATCTACTTACTGTATATTTATTGTCCTATAACGGAGTTCCTCCAACAGCTGGAATAGCAACGAGAGCTTTGACTATTCTGTCACATGTGTCATAGTTCTATTGATTACAAACTATATTGGATTGGTTATAATCATTTAATATGTTTTAGAAAAAAATTATGGGAATAGCCCCACTATATTTACAGTAAATGTCCTCATTTACCGTATTTCTCTCCAAAAAGACATCCGAAAATTAAGGAGTCGTATTCTTACGAGGGTTTCTCATTGTTTTAGACTGCTGGTAAAGGGTAATCAGATTCTTTTCAAGGCATCCAGAGGAAAAAAAATCAATAGTATATAAGCAGACTTGATGAATTAGAAATTTGTACTCAGTGTGAATATTGATCAGCTTCAATCTGCCGGGTTTTGACAGCTCATGTGAAAAAAAAAAAAAAAAATTAAACTAAAAAAAATCTATACTGAAACTGAATTTGTTCAATTTGTAAGGAGTTGTCACACTGTATACTGCCAAGCCAAAGAAAAGATACCTGTAGATGGGATTGAGCATTCGGAAAAGAGACATTTTAGATACACAGGCACTGATAGAAACAGGTGTAAAAAGAAAGGAAAGAGAAACAGGAAGTACCTCAGACGGGTGTGACACATGGGTATTCAGGTCTGATCATCTCTCAGGAGGAAAGCCCTTCATTCAGAAGTCAATCTTGGTTAGGATGGAGTCTGGGTCCTGCAAGAATACAAAGACATAAATTCAAACCCTTAAGAAACCATACAGAGCATGATTTACAAACAAAATACTATTTATTCTTTCTACTTCAAAATCTTGTGTTTAATTAAATGTGTTATTTGTCATCTCTTAGAAATTACTAGTAAATTTGTCAGATAATTACGTAAGCTATCAATCGATAAAGCACTTTGCACGACTGTTGTGCCAGAATACAGATCGAGTTTGAGCAATTCTTAACAACAATCCTGTTTTTCAACAGGTCTATAAAGTGTGAAAAAAAAAATTCTCCAAAATTATCGGTTAATAATTCATTTTTCTCTTAAAATGTAAAAACAACAGATCGTACAACCAGATGTATTATTGTTAACTAAAACTAATACAAACGTTTTTCATTAATAGGAATAAATTCAAATGTCTCACTTCACATTTGCATTGTTGTGTTTTATCTTATTACATTGCGTTGTTGTGCCTTGATTTTTACTTTGTTGTTTTGATTTGTCTTGTGTTGTGCTTTGCTTTTTGCTGTGTAGTTTTGTTTTACCTGTTGTTTTAGGTTTGTCTTATAATAAATACAAATAATTTAAAATAAAATTAATAAATTAAAAATACCAGATGACATTTTGCCCTGGAAACTATAATTAAAACCAGTACACACACACACACACACACATACACACACACATATATATATATATATATATATATATATATATATGTGCTAAACACACATCTATGAAGGCATGTTCTTGAACGTTTTTTGTAATGTTACATGACCTTTTAAGCAATCAAGAGCTGTAAACGTACCTTCATTGCAGCACAAATGCATGTCAGAGGAATTCTAATCCATGTTATTACTTGCATGACTGATTCAAAGCAAAAGTGTGAGAGAGAAAACAACAAGCACTCAGAGAGCTCGACCCAGGATAACCTTGAAATAAAAGCCTTTTAGAGGCGTGGGTCGTGGTGTTTTAATTGACACATGAGGGCTGGAGGAAGAATTACTTCCTGGGAGAGGAGATGCTGCCCGGTCCAGTCAAAAGAAGGCCAATGGATGGTCTCCATCAGCCAGCGTTCCCTGCTCCTGTAGACGATTTGAGCGCCGGCGTGAGCTGGAAATGGCTCACCAGGCTCCAAACTAACGTCATTAGCAGCGGATACACATCAGCAGGACTAATCCAGATGTTCTGCACAATTAAATTACATTACATTTGGGCTTCTCGTGGTCTGATCTGACATGGGGTCCACGGCAAAGAGGGGCGGAGCAACAGACGAGCACTTCCTGTGTGTTAATTCTTAATTGGTTTAGTTTGGAAATACTGTACTAAAAGTAGGATGACTAAAAGTAAAGTTGTCAATCTGATGCAACACTTACATTTTTGTATTTAATTTTTTATACCTCATATAATTTACACATTTAGCGGTTTAAATGTTTTTGTTTAAGGGGCTAAGCTATTTGGATTCGTATTAAATTTAAACAATACTAACAACAAATTATCTGAAGGTATCCCACTTGATCTGTATTGACTGTATGTTTTGTTTTTTTGTTTTTTTTATCTTTTGAAATTGTGTTGTTTTGATTTAATGTTTTACAACAATATAAAAATAAAATAAAATATATTGGCAATGAAATGTGATAAAATAAGTTTATCAAATAAAATTCCTTCTTCATGTTGTATACTGTACAATACAGAAATGGGATACACACATACAATCGCTTAGCCTGGGCCCGCCCATACTTCCTGTGACGGTACATTCTATTTCGTTGTAGAGCATTTCATTTTCCCAAAAAAGTGGGAACCAATGAGAAACCAGCTCCCCCGCATCATTTGACTCTGCTGTTGCAGCTGTTTTGAGAAATTTTCATGACAGGTTTTTTTTTTAAAACGGAGCAGAAGTAATTAAAGTAAGACATTTCCTACTGCTTGCTAGCTACAGTTGGTTACGGTGGCTTCAGATTTCATCGCTACGCATACGTCATCAGAATGAGTGGTCTGATTGGTTGTAGAATCGTCCAGTAGTATACAGAGGCATCTGATGGACGCAGGTTAAGCCCGCCTCTCAGAAGGCAGGTAGTAAGGCAGCTTGGGCAGACTAAGCTCGTACGAGCTTTAAGGTCGCGGAAGCCAGCCTAACGATCGCTGACTGTGGTTGTACAAATTGCATTCTGGTGGTTACCCCGTGGTAGAAATTGCAACCACGTTTCCCTTTCGGGAGGCCCCCCTCCATCATCAGCCCCTTAGAATCTTAATGTGTTTTTAGAAACTTAAACCGCACAAACACATTGCATTACACAAAATAATGTTGTTGTTATTAACAACATCACATGACCCCTTAAAAATAAGAAATAATAATGCCAATAAAGACAATACAGAAAATATGCATTGTGCTAATTACTGTTCAGATGTTTCCGATGCAGCATCTTTTTTATTAAGCCCAGCAAATGTAATCACAGTCATTTAAGCATCCGTTCTATCTCTCTCCCTACAGTTTTTAAGGCGTTCTCATTTCCGGCCATGGCCAGGAACACGACTCTGCAAAGGCTGGGGTAATGAGCGAAGCCAGACAGAGCACGCTAAGCTATGCATAGTCACACACACAGTCTCCCTTTACTTAAGATTTGATCATTCCTAATGCATCAGCCCTCCTCCACCTGAACGCTGAATCCCCAAACACACACAATTGACCTTCGGCACCAGAACCATCAAAAACAAACTGCCGTGCCACAAGATCATTTATCACAGTCTTATTGGTCAGGCGCTCAGATATCCCTAACAACACCAAATGTGGGCGGCAATGACATGTAGTTATGCAGCCTCTCGCTTTATACTTCATTTCCATCCTCCCACACACACACATCTCCTGATATAACTCCCACAAACGCGGTTATCGCCTGGATAATGACCAGAATGCCTCTTCAGTGAAGGCAGGCAACCGGTTGCAGTGTTTCTGGGAGCTGGCCGTGGTGCTGAGACCCAACAAAAGCATCAAAGCAGGGTGGGACAGCTCTGGAAGGGTGTGGGGAGGAGTACCATGTGTACTTGATTCAATTAGCGAGCTCTAGAGGCCTCCCACGGGACGTGAGAGCAGAGGAGGGGGACGGTGGAGATGAGGTCTAACAAAGAAAAGGTCCAACCCCCTCCTTGCCCTGACCGGGTCCACCTCATTAGACAAGCAAGCGGGTGTGCGTTAAACATATGCTGCACAGAGAAGCAAGAGTATATAGGCTTGTAGGTATACGTGAACTGGATGCATTTGTAAGAGTACAGTGTGTGCATACATAATAAAACATATATGCAAAACACCAAGGCACTGGCCATGGCATTTCTGCTGACGATCAACAGAAATAGTCTGTAAAGCTTCATTATACTGAATTCTAAAGCAACCGTTCGAAACATCTCAGCAATGCCAGATTAAAGAGAAGAAGTGAAGTCACATGTAAAGCACTTTTGCTTCGGGAAAAAAAGCCTAATTGTAAACGTAAATGTTTAAAAACCTTGAAGCTGCATGGATTATACACCTTTAATTTACAAACAAACAAAGTAAATATTTTAACTATCTATTCTCTGGATAAGAATGTGCGGTAAACTTAATGTTTCAAACACTTCAAAGGCTCACAATTGTATATATTCTTTTTATTTATAAACAAATCAAGATTGCTTTTTTGGTTTGTTTTTGAGTAAGGTTTGCTTGTTAGTGAGGGCAGTGCTGCAACCAAAACTAAAAGCTATTTTCTTTAATTGAAATAAAGCTGAAATACTGTGAGGGTGCGGGCTGGGTGAAGTCAAAGGAAAACTCAACAGGTAAACAAATAGATGATCTTTTATTTCTTGTGATAGTCTTTTTGCTCACGCTGCCGCTCACTCCGTGCAGGTAAAGGTAAACGAAGCAATCTCAATAAACAGTCTTTAAACACAAACTGCCGCTCACTGCGTGCAGGGAAAAAACAGAGGATCTTCAAAAAATTAAAACAAAACAACAGAGGACTCTCATTGGCCAACCTGGACCGTCTTAGTTATCGTCTCCGTGCTCACCCTGGACCGGAGAAAGAACTCCTGCAGCGGTGAATGCCACTTTCCAACGGCAGAGCTCAGACAGTTCTGAGTGCGAGAGTATGGTTTAGGGCATGGCAGATAACAGGTCAAACTCACGAGCAGGACAGGACAAAGAGAATGGCTTCTGATATGCTGGTTGAGAATCAGCTAGACACGGCCACAGACACAGCGGGTTGACACATTTAATGGTCTAACAAAGACAGCAAAGGCAAACAAAAAGAAATAGAGACGCCAATCAACGCTGACAGAAAACAGGTGAGTAGAGAGCCGCGCAGCGCACGCTGATTGCAACTAGCAGCAGCTGACAGATTAATGAAGAGACAGAAAAAATACAACAGAGAGAAAACGAAATCAAGCCCGGCTCATGACAAATACAATATAAATATTAGCTGAAAACGTAAAAATATAAACAAAAAAATTGAAATGTTGCATTGGCCAAAAGTAATACAATTAAAACTAGAAAAAGAAAAAATCTAGTTAATAGAAATAAAAAATATGATGAAAATGTCAAAAGCACATAAACTAACTAAACTGAAAAATGGGAAAAAAAAAAAATTCTAACGGAAAATATTAATACATTATGTAATAGTAAATAAAAACAATATCTGCTAACCAGAGTAAATCTAGATTTGGTTAGTCTCAGCCTCAGACGTCACGCCCTCAGAGCGTTGGCTGAACATCTGATGCATACGGTACACTTTTCTGGAAACACTTCAGCAGTGTCGAAGTCGTCATCTGACTGGTTGAATTTGAGCGGATTTCCAGGGGGCGCGAGTGTTGCGTTTATTTTAGGTCTGCCTTGAAACAAAGCGCAGACGTGTAATTGCGGAAAAAAACCCTGTCATGTTTAACATAGGATTCTCAAAAGTATGCAATCCAATTTTACTAATTGTGTGTCCCCTCCTATCTATTATGGAAGATCAAGTGAAGTACCTAACTCAGAACGGGACATCATCCGCATTTCCACGCCCCGAAACGTGACGCTGAACGAAACGAACTGTAAGTGGTTGTTTGACATGTCAGTCAAAGGGCCTTATGGGCCTTACACTCTGAAATCTCATTGGTCTAAAATCCCAGACCTCTTACATCAAACATCTTCTGATTGGCCTGCAGAGGCTTTGTTTACTTTAATTTGCAAGGCTGTTATTTTTAAGCCTTTTATTTTAAGTTTCATTATTGTGTAATATTTCATGTTTATATTTATACAAAGTTTTTAGAAAAAATATGTTCAGCTTACTTAAATACACAACTGAGCGTAAACACTGTAGGGAAATGGAGGGCATGGAGGATTGTAGCTTTGAAAAATTGCTAATTTGGTTGTAAAAGTGACTGCATGTGACCATCTGAGCCTGTGCGTCGTATCACACGACGAGCACCTGTTCATAGACTCCCTATCTCTCCCACCTCCACTATCTCAAACCCCTCAGACCAATCCCCGGACAGCATTTCTGTCTCACTGTATCACTATTTCAAACTGAAATGATGAGTTTCTATGCAGAGTAAATCCTGACTGGTGCTTTACAGGACCATGTGGACTCAGAAGTGATATCTGCTGTCTGACTACATTCACATTCAAGCCTCACCCTGCTGGCTACTTCACACACAGCAGATGTCTGTGTTTCTGTGTTTGTCGGGCTGTCTGGATGGGTTTGGAAATGACGGCTGAATTTCAGAAGACTTGTGAGCATCTGTTCAGCCACTGCGGCATGGCTTTATGCTGAGACAATTAAGACTCAACGCCTGCTGAGCTAAAATACAGACAGATTTTACTTTGATACTATTAAGTGGTACGTTTAAAGGAGACTACTTTCATAAAAGCAGCGTTGCTTAAAGAAACAGTAAATTTATAATTTATTCACTCTGAAGCATCCAAGGTGTAGACAAGTTGTTCGTTCATCAAAATAGATTTAGAGAGATATTTAGCATAGCATCACTTGCACAGCTCATGCCGTTGACGAAAGCAAGACTATTATTATTATTAGTAGTGGTAGTAGTAGTAGTGTAAGTATTATTAGTATCAGGCTAGTAATGCTGGTTACTAGGGTTGAACGTTATAACCAATCAGACATGATTAATGCTTTACTGTAGGCTAGCGTATTTTCCCGTCAAGTAAGACGAAATTAGCCTGGCTTCCGTGACTATAAAGCTCATAGGAGTTAGTCTGGCCAAGCTGCCTTACTACCTGCCTTACTACCTGCCTTCTGGGAGGCGGGCTTAACCTGCGTCCATCAGATGCCTCTGTATACTACTGGACGAATCTACAACCAATCAGACCACTCATTCCAATGACGTATGTGTAGCGACGGAACCTGAAGCCACCGTAACCAACTGTAGCTAGCTTCATTAAAGCAGTAGGAAAATGTCATCAAGCGATTTCTGCCGGTTCTGCCTGATTACTATGAGACTAGCTGGTATTTACAGTCATTCAGTGATTATTTTTGAAGAGTTTAGCAAGCAATTGAGCATCGCAGAACTCCTGCGTCATCGCGTTACACCCGCCTCATTCGTGCCGGGGGTGGGGGAGCTCGTTCCTCATCAGTGGCGCCTCCAGAAATTGTTCATAGGGGTGGCCAGATGGGGACACTTAAAATCTTGGGGTGGCAAACCAAAACTATAAGCCATGATTTCACAATTGTGTTTACTGTTGCAGTAAACTAGAGCTGGCTACAGCGTACGATCAAAGGTGGTCTAGAGCGGCTTGACTGGCTGGCTGTGAATTTGGGCTGAAAGTATTAATAACTGATACTAGAGTACTACAATTAACACTGGCCAGTGGGGTGGCCAATGGGGTGGCCAGGAGTCGGCCAGGGGGGTCGTGGCCACCCCAGGCCACCCCCTGGTGACGCCCCTGTTTCTCATTGGTTCCCACTTTTTAGCGAACGGAAATGCTCTAGACTGACTTTGCTCACGAAATTGAATTTACATCACAGGAAGCATGGGCGGGCCCAGGCTAAGACGAAATACCTCTAGTTTTGTTTTCCTCCAGCTACGCTCCATTTTCCAGGCTGCTCTTTAGGGTGCAAATGTGCTCATTATACCACGGAAGAACCAAATATGGTTCTAAGTGTTTATAAGTAACAAAATCCATTTTAAAAGTTGTTTCTCATTTCAATCTGTAGCTAGCAGCTAAAATATTCCTTACATGATTTTCTACAGTAGAAAAAGTGGTCTCATCTGAATCAGGAGAGAAGTCAAACAGATCAAACACCTTTTACAAGCCAAAAGACTCCAAAAGAGTTCTAAACAAATGAGTCGGCAGATTTTGATGAGAGTTGACAAACAGATGTACTTCTTCATTGGAGGAAGTGTGATTATGGACTTGCATTTTGGCCAGAATTGTTGTTTAAAGTAAAACAAACAAATAAACAAACAAACAAAAACTAATAATAGGTTTGATTCTTACAAACTTGCAACTTTTTGCTTCACAAGATATTGCGGGTCAGTTCACCCTGAAATGAAAATTCTGTCATTAATTACTCACCCTCGTGTCGTTCCAAACCCAGAAGACCTTCGTTCATCTTCTGAAAAAAAATTAAGATATTTTGGATGATATCTGAAAGCTATCTGACCGTCTCTAGACAGCAACACAACTGAAATAATCCCAGATCCAGAAACGTAATGTAAATACATCAGTCAAACAGGATGTGATTATCAGTGGCTCAACTTCAGTTTTACAACGCTACGTGAATTTTTTGCGCAAAAATAACATAATTTACTCAAATACGATTTTAGAGAGGATCATTACGCATCCCTTATAGGCGTAAACAACACTGATTATGTCAGATACATTCTTCATTAATCTGTCCACATATTTTAAGTTTTGGCAAAATTGTAAAAAAAAAAAAAACAATCACAGTTTTAAAAGCGCATGAGGTGAAGCTGATTAAATACAGATGTGCATTTAAAACATCTGGACGGTCCTCAGCAGGGTGATGTACGATTATTGGTCTCCATGGAGGACGCATGGTGCCATAACTGAATTTCTCATCAAGCCATGAATCCATCAGCGACAATTTTAGTTTTAATGAAATGCTGGTTTTGATTTGTGAGTGGTCTGTAGAGCTTGAAATAATTTGCGAAGCGGGTGCACACACACGCACACCTGCCCTTCCCTGGTCTCCTGGCCCTCGCCGGCAATCACAGCGACAGCAGTTGCCAAAGAGATAATTACACAGCGACTGAAGCGCAGCGGTTTGTTCTACACTAGAATTGAGAGGGAAAAAAATGTTATTACAGCGCAACAACCTTCTTTATTTCAGCAACCAACTGGAAAAAAGGTTTCTGGGGGGAAAAATGTTTTGCGTTTTCAGGCCCTCACTTCTGAATAATGGATCTCCCATCCCCCATAATTCTCTGCGATCTGTGGGTAGGGCCATGAGTATCGATTTACTATACAGGGGCAGGTGCACGATTTTCTTCCCCTTTCAAATGATACAATATACATTACAGAAGAAAATTTGTTGCAAAAGTAAAACACTGAACACAAGATCAAATCATTACAAAAAATAACAACACTAAATCATATAATTAAATAATCAAACTTAAATGAATTCCAATATAACATTAGAATTATTGTTATTGTTATCATTATTATAATAAATTGATAAAAACTTATAGTTATTATATTTATATTTATATATACACTACTTATTAAATATGTATTATGGTATTATCTTGATAAAATTAAAATTAAAAAATGAAATTTAAATTGTATCTCTGATATAAAAAAATGAAAGCATCAAGAAAAACATTTTTGTTATGTATATTATCACATATATTATCAATATAAATATTTATATTAACAAATGTAAACAAAAAATATAAAAATTTAAATCAAAATGTTGTTAACAGTACTACTAATTATGCTATATTTATTATGTTTTATCAAATAAAATCAATTAAATGTAATAAAATTAAGTTAACGGTTATATATACAAAACGTATTTCATACACATTCATATAAAACATTATTATCTTGTTAAATTCAATACACACACACTTTATTATTTTTTTAGCTAGGCTTCTGTTTACACATTTTCTAATGCACTGCATTCCAATATAAAATAGAATTTCTTCTATCTTCGTCCAGAATCTTGTCAGACATCTTAAAATTCAGAAATTCCCATGTGTCCCTTCTCTCTCATGTTCCTGCCCCAACTCTACTAATGATGAAACACATAAGTCAGTGATCCCCGTCCTCATCTCTCAGACAGCAGCGAAGGCCTGAAGTCTCTATACCATCATCTGTGTGAAATCAGAGCCAGAACTCACAAGCAATTAACACCCGGCACCCAAACGCACCCTGACTCCCCCCCACACTGTCCCCCTGGCAGACATCCCCATTCACCCACTGCTTATTATTTTTATGCAAATCACAACAATAAGGTTATAAAAAGAAAGAAAACACTGATAATGTGAAGGGGGTTTCTCTGCATAGAGCTGCTAATTAAGAGAATTCACTACACATATACTTCATGATGATAATAATAATAATGAAAACTACATTTTACATTTTCTACTGGGTGGTTGCTAGGCGGTTGCTATAGTGCTCTGAGTAGTTACTAAGAAAATGCTACTATGTTCTTGAGGGGTTCTTGGGCTTTGCTACTACAGGTGGTTGATGGGACACTTGAGTTGGGCAATCTCATTGGTTCTAAGTGAAGCTCAAACGTACCACGTAACACAAGAATGAATCTCACTGATTCTTACAGAATCTCAAACGTGCCGCATAACACAGGAATGAATGTCATTGGTTCTAAGTGAAGCTCAAACGTACCGCGTAACACAAGAATGAATCTCACTGATTCTTACAGAATCTCAAACATGCCGCGTAACACAAAAATGAATGTCATGAGTACTTACTGAAGTGCAGACGTGCCAAGTAACATGAGAATAAATCGCATTGGTTGTAAGTGAAGCTTAAACGTAACGCGTAACACAAGAAAGAATCTCACTGATTCTTACAGATTCTCAAACGTGCCACGTAACACAAGAATGAATGTCATGAGTACTTACTAAAGTGCAGACGTGCCAAGTAACATGAAAATGAATCGCATTGGTTCTTAGTGAAGCTCAAACGTACCGTGTAACACAAGATAGAATCTCATTGGTTCTAAGTGAAGCTCAAACGTGCCGCGTAACACAAGAATGAATGTCATGAGTACTTACTGAAGTGCAGATGTGCCGAGTAACATGAGAATGAATCTCATTGGTTCTCAAAAGTGCCATTTAACATGAAAATTTATCTTATTGGTTCTCACTGAAGCTCAAACATGCTGCCAAACAGAAGAATGAATTTCACTGATTCTTACAGAATCTCAAATGTGCCACACGTTACACAAGCTCACAATCTCATTGTTTTTTACAGAATCTGAAATGTGCCGCGTATCACGAGAATTAGTCTCATTGGTTCTTACTGAAGCTCAAATGTGCCGCGTAACACAATGATGAGTCTCACTAGTTCTCAAACGTGCCGTGTAACACAAAATGAATCTTATTGGTTCTTACAGAATCTCAAACGTGTCAGGTAACACAAGAATGAATGTCATTGGTTCTTACTGAAGGTCAAATGTGATTCAAACGTTAAATGTAAGTTATAGTAATAGGGCAAGCAAAACATAACAACCATCCTTTAAAACTGTTTCACCTAGAACTTAATTTAAATTTGCTCAGTTTAAAGCACAATACATATTTCGCACCTCACAGTATAATTCTGTATCATTGCATATAAAGTAAAGCACAAAATGATTAGATTGCGCAATAATACGGTCATGTGACAGACCGTACTTGGGAATCTAAACCATAAAGCTGTAACCACTTCCAGCTGGTTAGAAATCATCACTCAGACAGAGGAGAGGGATGAGAGGAGGGAGGGAATGACAGACAGATGGAGATGGATACTGCAGCTATGAGTGCTCCAGAGAGAGCTAGTAAACCATTCCCTGTCCCCTTCAGCCAATAAAAATGGCTGCATTAAGATAATAATGCTGTATAGCAATTATTAAAGGGCAATAAAACGGCTTTAGAGCCTCTCCAGGCTATGAACTGTGTGTGTGTGTGCATGAGTGTGCTGGGCTTCAGCTATGAGGAAGAGATGGATTTTCTAACATACTAAGATATTTTGTAATCCAATTACTTCTTTTGGAAATCTTGTTATCCTGAAGACTAGAGCTTTTATAAACCAGCTAGAGATCCTAATCCAAATCCATTAAGCATGACTAAAACTGAAATAAGCTAGAATATTGCATATGGGTAAGTAAAAAGGACTTTAGTGTCATAATGAGCTTATACAACGGTATGTTAATTCTTGCCATTTTGGTCTTGTCATAAGTGCAACAAGTTGTTGACTTTTCTGCCGTATGTGGAAAAAAAAATCAGACAAAAAAGGAAAAAAGGAATCAAATAGAGCTGTTCACTGATTGGTGGAGACTGCTAATCATCACTCACCTGTGAGCCAATGAGAGTGGTCGGGAATGAGGAGACCTGAGCAACAAAGCAGGCTCAGCATCAATACAGTGCATTTACAGCGTTGAAGTGTGATTATCAAGCGTGAATACAAACAATGTTAGTTGCTTATGAATTAGTAAAACAGTGTCTTTTCAATGAAAACAGTTTTATATTAGTAAAGGCACAGATGTCCATTTAACAAATCACAAACAAACGGTTAATTTCAAATCTCTTCAAACAACCATGTTGGCTTTTACAATAAACATTTCAAATAAATCGGACAAACTGCTTTTTAAAGACATTGAAATAACTGGAGTGTTAAATCACGCATTATAAAATTTGTACTATTTGTTGACCTGGTTCAATTATGAAAATTAAATTTTATGTATCAGCAATGAAATGTAAAATGTAAATGTAAAACCAAATGTATTCAAATGAAATATAATAATAATAATTATTATTATTTATATAGAAATAGTGCAGAATTTCTATGTGTCTGAGGGCCTGAAGACCACATCTTTTGAGGATGTTATGCACTGTAGATGGTGAGATTTGCAAAGCCTTTGCAACTTGACTTTGAGAAACATTGTTTTTAATATATTCCACAATCTTTTTGCGCACCCTTTCGTAGATTAGACCACCTCTGCCCATCTTTACTTCAGAGAGACTCTGCCTCTCTAAGATATTTCTTTTATAGCTAATCATGTTACAGACCTGATAGCAATTAATTAATTAGTTTCTAGATGTTCTCCCAGCTAAACCTTTTCAAAGTCTAGCTTTTCCAGCCCGTTGTCGCCCCCATGCCAGCTTTTTTGAGACCTGTAGCAGGCATCAAATTTGTAACGAGCTTATTTGGTGGATAAGTGTGTAAAAATTCTCAGTTTAAACATTTGTTATGTTCTCTATGGTCTATTGTGAGTAAAATATGAGTTGTTGTTGTTTTGTTTTGTTTTTTAAAAACAACCCAACATTTCCAGAATTCGGGTCGTACAACAAAACAAACAGAGGTAAACAAACAGTAAAAATAAAACGCATACAGAATAAAAGTACAGCAGACTTATTGCAAGTCTGTGTCTACAACTAACTTAAACAGTCTGTGCGGACAGAGACTGCGGACATCAACAGTTGGCACGGCTGTTGTTGCCCACTGAGGGCAGTGTTGTTGATCAGGGCTGAGGTGTGAGTGTGTGCGGCACCTGCCCGCTGCTCTGCGGGTGGGACTGGTGCTGTTAGCAGATGGCAGAACCCTGAGGACACTCAGAAAACCTGGCAGAATGCCCTGAAGATGAACCTAAGCTGGGTATGAGGGCGGATGAGGAATAGCTGGGTCAAAGGGTATGAAAGGACTATAAAAGCAATAAAAAAACAACAGCCAAACCAAGACAAACTGCAGTCCTACAAAGGTATCAACTTATCAACTAAATAAATATTCATTCTTTACGTGCATGAACAAATCGAGAAACTCATAAAACATTCAATCCGGTCTGCCAAATGCACTTGAATTATTGTTGCATGCTAGTTCTTCCGCGAGCAGCTGAAATTGGCTTGCAGACAGCGGGAGGGAACGGATGGCAGTCACAGATGAGCGCTGCTCCCCTGAGACGCTCAGCCCTAAAATGTCATTGGCACTTTGGTCCCTCAGTGCACACAAAGGTCAATAGTGACAGAGAATCCTCACGTCTGCATCGATTCAGTCTACAGAGCCATTACACGCGGCAATTACACAGTCAGCTGATGTTCTAATTATGGAAATGCATGCAGATTTAAACGATTTGACTTTAATACTGTGCAAATATGACTTCTTTACATTAGCAACTACCACAGTTCTAGCCAAACACCTAGGAAAATACCTACCCGGATAGTATTTTACTACTTCTGACACAAAGGTTGTTCCACATGTCCATCTTTTATAAAAGAGCTTATAATTTTAAGGCTGTATTGCATATATATTTTGCAGAAGAGTCAATCCCACAACGCATTAAAATGAATTCACTTGAAAGATATTTCAATAAATGCTAAATATTAAATGTATTCTTTTGATTTCCTAAAGAAATAATAGTAGGATATAAGTGAAAAAATAATTTATATATATATATATATACATATATATATCCATTATAAATAATTATTTAACTATATCATAATTTTTTATTATTAATCAATGAATTTGAACTAAAATGAAGTTAAATAATTAAACATTACTTACAACAATTATTTTAGCGAGCTAGCTTAGTTAGCCAAGGCAATATTTCTTATTTTCATTTAATTTTTCATTTAATTTAAAAATACTATTAATGTAAACCAAGCAAACTAAAAACTATAATTATTAGACATAAAAACTAAACAGACATATAAAAAAAACTAAACTAAAATGACTGAAACTTCAACTAAAATTTAAATGAAAACAGAAAATATCAAATAAAATGAATTGAGTGTTAACAAAACTATAATATTATATCATTGACACTGTTAGAGATTGACAGATAATCGGTTTTATGGATTTTATGGATTTTTCTGATTTTGGTTTTGTAATATCGGATCCACCAACCACACCACCATTACACCACCTATTTTACCTCATATTTTTATTTATTTGCATAAACTTTGTATTGTATGAACTACAATATATATGCATATGTGCATTAAGTCCATATCTACGCATATATAAGTTTAAATTAAGAATATAACGTGTTGTGAAACTCTCTATGTATTAGTGTGTGGATCTCTTTATGTAATCTGGCGCGCTATACTACTATCTATAGAGTGATGCACATGGAGAAATGCCACCACACTGACTGGGCACAGATGGCACCATGACTGAGCTTTCTGCTCACCTCCACATGCACATGGATACACACGCTGCACAAACACACACATACAAACATGCATGTAAGTACTGCGCAAACATAGAAAACCTAGCATGCATGTTTATATGGTTAACCAAGAAGACCATATAAAAATAGAATAGAGGGAACTAGGTGGAGATTGCAAATGCACAGAAGAAAAAAGTGTGTACTGTCATGAAGGAGGATGGATGAGTGGAAAGGTGTGATCGATGCGGTCAGAGCGTCCCTGGGTCTCGGTGGAATACCCTTTAGCTACGAAAGGCTGGAGGAGATGACACATCTCCATTTAGACCAGTCTAAATGCTGTGTATTGTGTGTGTGTGTGTGTGTGTGTGACGGCAAAGGGAGAGCGTGTGAAAAAGTGCATTGGCAAAGACTCATGGGATGTGACAGCAGAAGCCTCTCCGCAGCCAAGAAAAGCAGGAAAATGACATAGTTACACACATGGGCAAACACTCCTCTGTTATCTAAAAGATGCCAAACCCTGCTTCACTGGAGCCTCTGTTGCTTAACCTGACGTTTGCCTGTCCATCTGGCTGTTTGTGTGCATCTTTACTTCATGAACTGAAATAAGCTTTAATTAGTCCAGTTTGTAATACAGCTTTATCTGATAAGTTGATAATTATCTTCATGTAATGGCTGATATTAAAATCCAATACTATTGTGTCAGCTAAACAAATTAAGGCATAAAATAGTCATACAATAAGCCAACACACAGCACAAAAAACTAAATGAAATGCCAAAAAAACAAAACATCAACAACACAACGCAGCAAAACACAAATAAAGCAAAGGAGTAACACAAAAAACAAAATATACCGGACAAAACAACAGCACAGAAAAATTAAGTGAAACAGCACAAAACAAAATACACACAAAAAAACACAACACAACACAAAAAATTAAACACTAAAAAATAATGAGCATAGTACACAAAAAAACCTAAAATGAAACAGCACAAAATAAAACTAAATACAACAGAGTACAATACTCACAAAAAACAAACAGCATAAAACAAAACGAAAACAGTAACAACAAAAAAACTAAAAGAAACAGTAAACCCCCAAAACTGTTCAACAAAACAAACAAAAGAGCGAAAAAAAAAAAAAAAAAAAAAAGCGTACATAAACAAAATAAATGAAACATCCTAGCAAAAAAAAATTAAAAACAGTTTCTTGGTCGTAATTTCAATATCGGTTATTAGCCTATATCAAAGTTTTTATATATTAGACATTGTGTATTTAATTGCTGTAGTTAATAATTTAGCTAAAATCTGTACATTTACATTATTTCTTGGTTTTTCATAGTTTTGTATATTTTTATAAATATATTTCAATAAAAAAAGCCAAATATAATAATTTACATGCTTTTTTTGCAGTGTACGTGTGAAAACATTTGGTTTGACATAAGTAGTAAAGGTATCTTATACAAACAGTTTTAGTTATTCAAAGAGACAGTAGATTTAATGCATGTTTTTAGTGAAAACAAGGTGAGATAGAGGCTTTATAACCTGTGCTTGGCCATGTGCAGTGTGGGGGTGGAACTGTGAAAGCACCGTCAGACGGTTTCAGGAAACCAAACCGAGCTCATCCAGAGAAAGACACTATGTTAAAAATATCCAAAGTATTTTCTTCTGACTGACAGAGACATGGCTTCTTTAATTCAGGCGGTTTGTTTTTAAGATTGGCTGAGCATCTCAGCGTCTCTGCACACACATGAAGAAACAAATACACGAGAGAGGAGACCACCAGCCCGTCAGTGATCACTCTTACAAACCCTTCTGATGAAACCATTTGGGAAAAGGTGAAGACGATGAATAAAACATGGATAGGCACTTCTATTTCTCTTGCCTTGGCAACATCTCCACTATTATTAGCAGCACAGTGTATGTGCGTCGCTAGAGCTGCTGTAGAGATGGAGACATCAGGGCCCACCTGTGTCAACGCATCTACACCTTCTGTCTTACAGCGAATTGTACCATTATTAGTTTAAGGAAAGGGTTTTGTGCATCAAAATGGATAAAACAATTACCTGCAAATGATTTCTATATCTGTCTGCTAACCCTGAACACTGGCATGTACAGTACGTTACCTAAAGGCTACATGATAAGCAGTTATCATGTACAGTATCTTGTTGAGAGGAGGAGGGTAATTGTTCAAGGCAATCATACTTTTTGTGACTTTTGGGCAATGAAAGTAAAAAAAACAACATTCTGGATATTGAAGGAGTGATTCAAACCATCTAAGGACTAGAATATTACAGAAACTTTATTGCAATCAGCCAGAGGATGCTTTAACCGAAAGAAGATCCTCACAACTGCCCAGAACAACTTAACAACCAACTAGTAAAGTTAAAATGAGGAGGTGCTGCCAAGTCTATTGTTTTAGCATGGAATTGTTCTACTTTGCGCTGAGGCCACATTTTTTTTAGCCAGCGTGTAAAGGCAATCTCCTCTGTATGTGATATAAACTGTGGAAAAACACAAATAGGTTAGTTTTGGGCTAGAAATATGACTGGATTTCTTTTGCATACCTGGAAAACAATGAAAGCTGAGAGAAGATCAGGTCTGGGACTTTACACTGTGGTTTTGTTTATGCAGCAGAAAACCCAAAACAACCAATCAAAACGGCCATCAACCACAGAACCTAATACCTACCAAGAATGGCCAATAACCACCAAAAACTACCTAATAACCACCCAGAATAGCCATCAACCACAGATAACTAAACCCAGGATAGCCATCAACCATACAACATAAAAACCACCCAGAACAGCCATCAACCACCAAGAGCAGCCAACAACCACCCCAAAATAATGTAACTAGCACCTAGAACCAGGTGTGCATTTCCCAAAACCATCGTTAGCCTACCATGGTTGCAAGTTCCGTCGTTACCAGCATAGTTCAAAGATTCAGTGTTTCCCAAAATCATACTGTAGTTCAAAGGAACATTTGCAATCAATGTCATAAACGTACTTGGTTAAAACTACAGCTTTGGAGATGTGGTTAGAAGCAAAGTTTCTTGTTAGTAAGATACATGGGCTTTTATAAACATGCTCTTGGGCACAAGAAGTAAACTAACATGCGTTACTATCTTTATCTTAAGTTCTTTCTAAATATAAAATGCATTTTATGCATTTAATTGTATTTTTGCACGTCCATTCTAAACGCTGTTTTTGAAAAGTGGGCATGTCCATAGATGGCTTAAAGGGAACCTCGAAGTATGACATAAGAGTGAGCCCGCAATGATTCAAAGATCAAACAGCCATAACGGCCAATAACCACCCAAAACTAACTAACCACCTCCCAGAACAGCTGACAACCACCCAAAACAACCTAACTACCACCCAGAATAGCCATCAACCACACAACCTAATAACCACAAAGAACAGACAACAAACACCCAAAACAACCTAACTACTACCCAGAACAGCCAACAACCACACAACCTAATAACCACCAAGAACAGACAACAACCACCAAAAACAACCTAACTAACACCCAGAACAGCCAACAACCACACAACCTAATAACCACCAAGAACAGACGACAAACACCGGAAACAACCTAACTACTACCCAGAACAGCCAACAACCACACAACCTAATAACCAAAAAGAACAGACAACAAACACCCAAAACAACCTAACTACTACCCAGAACAGCCATCAACCACACAACCTAATAACCACAAAGAACAGACAACAAACACCCAAAACAACCTAACTACTACCCAGAAC
>JAUMHG010000079.1:11444323-11459148 GCA_032359395.1 Enteromius anoplus | reverse complement strand
CTCAAAGGCAAATCGGTCTCTCTGGCGAGTTCCCATATGTAACGTCGAAGTGATTCGACTGAAAGGGTAACTGTATTTTCTTGTCTTCAGTTTTATTTCTTATTAAGTCATAAATTAAATTAAATTAAATTGGACAACACAACACAACACAATTGTATCGTATTGTCTAAAATGGCGATCAGACGTGACTAATTTGAAGCGGCTCCTAAAACAAACTGCTGTAGTGTTTATGTGATCTGGCCAGAGCTGCAGGTCGGATTTGTTGCCAGGGATTTCTCTGTGTGATCTCAGTGAGGGAAAGGAGGGAATAACACCATGCAGTTTTCCTTATGTCTGACAAAAATAGTCCCAAATTATTCAATTCACACATTACCGTGCTCTACAATGTCCCCATGCATTACTTTACTCCCAGGAACTACAGTCAATTCATACCGTTAAAGTGTCTCTATTATGGGTTTTTGAAAATGACCTTTCATGCAGTGCTTTTTTAGGCCAGGTACCATGTCGATAGCTAGGACAAACACTGCATGTATAACCAACAGTGACAGATTATGACTGTTTGGCCTTAGTTCATTTACAACTCGCTCGACCAGCTGTACGTGGCGTCAGTATGTCTCTTTGTTTTCCGAGAGGGGTGTAATGGTCATTGATCTCCGCGGGGGTCCGAGAGGGCGGTGGGATCCTCTCTCAGATGAAACGCATCGGGCTGTCGGCTCATTTGTATCACGATGACGTTCACAAACATTGCGCTGACTGTTCTCTGGCTTCAAAGCATTGGTTTCATGTCTGAAAACAGCTTCTCATGGTCAGCTGGAGATGAGCTGAAGATGTGTTGTTTCTATCAGAGCAATGCACAATCAACAAAACCATTCAGAATGGAGAGATGACTATAGAGTGTAGTTGATAGAGATGATGTGCTATATTCATAGTTTTCTGAAGCCATATGTGACCCTTTTTAAACACAAAAACATGTCTTAAGTAACACAGGTTTATTTGTAGCGATAGTCAAAAATACATTGTATCGGTCAGAATTATATTTTTTTCTTTTATGCCCAAAATGATTAGGATAGTAAGTAAAGATCATATTCTATAAACACATTTTGATAATTTTCTGCAGTAAATATATCAAAACTATATTTTTGATTAGTAGTATGTAATGCTAACGACTTCATTTTGACCGTGATTTTCTCAATATTTCGATTTATTTGCACTCCACCAAATACTGTCCTTTCACAACAAACCATATTGATGGAAAGATTATATACTGTATTCAGATGACGTATAAATCTCAATTTCACAAGATTGACATTCATGACTATTTGGTTTTGTGGCCCAGGGTCACATACTGTATGATGATGTGTTAACGTATGGGTTTTGTTTGTGCTGATTAAAATTATATGCTATTTGAGTTTGAATCAAATTTACCATAAAATATTAATAAATACTTCTGGCTGTTTAGGATGTTTTTATGTTTTTAAAATAAGTATCTTATGCTCACCAATGCTGCTTTAATTTGATCAAAAATACAGTACAAATTATAATATTGTGAAATATTATTGTCAGTCTCAAAAAAAAAAACTCTTATTAAAAAATCATATTTCTTTTCTTGTGTAATATTTGTAATATTAAAAATATTATATTAATAATATTAAAAATATTAACTACATTAAAAAATATTTTCATCAAAAGACAGGAACCATGACTAAACTATATACTTTTGCAATATGGAAAAGAGAAGCGTGAACATTTTTCTAATTTTCATCTTTTTTGATCCACAGAAAAAATAAATTCATATTAAGAACAATACGAGTATTTTTGGGGTGAATTAATTTTATGATACTGAACTTTATCTTCAGTCAATGGGAAATTCAACAGATTAGAATACCCAAAACTTTATGGTTTAAATCAATTGTCCCTGCCGACTAACCTTTGCCTGAAGTCTGTCTGAAGACGATAAGCCCCATCCACAACAAGAAAAGACTTACACAACACTAGCTTTCTGAACTACACAAAATTACAGCTTTATGGCTGATGTTGCAATCCCACAGAGATAAGACTCACTATATCACTGTGAAATTGGGTCTTCTTCAAACACAGACAAAGAACTTCCAGCAAACCCATGCCAAGATTTAATTCTGACTGTCCCAGATGGCCAAAACAGAGTCCACAATATTGTGCCAAATCAATCATATAGCAGTCATATGTTCAGTCTGTATTGCCTGCAGCGTAAATTACATTTTCAACGTCAACTAAATACTGAGAATATTTCATTTACCTTTAGTCTTGCTGGCTTTCAAAAAAAAAAAAAAAAAGGGCATGAAAGGCAGTATATGGCAGTATATGGATCCCGACTAAAACACAGAAAAATAAATACAGTAAAAATCTTGAAATAAAGTTCATTTAAAGGGGCAGTTCAGTCAAATAATTTCCTCACCCTGATGCTATTCAAAACCTGAATGTTTATAGAATAGATATTTTTCTTGTGAGCTACATGAAGCACTTTTATTATTATGGATGGATGCGCGTTATGTGGACTTCTTTTAGACTATTAAAAAATAACAGCCATTCACTCCCTATATGTTTGGAAGAGCTAGGACGTTTTTTTGTTTTATTTTTATATATATATATATATATATATATATAAAACTCTGATTGGATTTGTTTGAAAGAAGAAAGTCATATACACCTAAGTGAGCTTGGGGTGAGTATTTTTGGGTGGATTACTGCTTTAATTATTATCTACGTAAATACAATTTAATAAATGGGTCCAAAATGGGTCTCATTTAAGATGATTATAAAAACAGGTATCTTTTTGGCAAAATAAAGCAGCCTGTCTTTGTAACCTTAATTACCATGTAAACTTCTGGCTGATAGTGTAACATCACAAAAAATTAACTATATTAAAAAGTATTTTCATCAAAAGACAGAAACCATGACTAAACTATATACTTTTGAAATACGGAAAAGAGAAGCATTAACATTTTTCAAAATTTCTTCTGATCCACAAAATAAATAAAAATAAAAAAAGTTTATAATAGGAAAAATACGAGTACATTTTTGAGTGAATTAATCTTATATTTGGTTTATGTAAAATCTGTGGGAAATTCAACAGATTATTATTTTTTTGTCTGTATGAAGATGATAAGCCTAGTGAGTATTTTTGGGTAAAATGCTTTAATTATTTTTGTAAATAAAATTAAAAAATAGGTCCAAAAAATGAAACCCTGTTGACTTTTTTTTCCCCACCCATATTTGCCTTTAAAATCCAAGGAGAACTGTTGGAAAAGCTCATTTAAGATGATTACAAAAGCAGGCATCTTTTCAGCACAATAAAGCAGCCTCTCTGGTGCAGACAGAGAAAAACGTAATTAGTGAGTATGCTCCAAATACTGCAACCACGCTTCAGTCTCCCTGGTGACTTTCTGAAGCTTCCCTACAGATATCAGGTTACAACGCTTTCCATCTTCCCTCTGCCTTTGCTTGAGAAGAAACAAGAGATGGCGGAGAACTTTCATTTGACTCCAACCATAAATTGACTGATGAAGTATGATGTGATGGAAAACACAACTTGGTGTTTGATGAGAGGTCAGATTCACACTGTCAAAGACCATTAATGTTCGGACTCCCTCTGAGCGCAGTCGGACAGTGATGTCATACACATCATAGTGAATGTAAATTAACATAATTAACAAACTATGAAAAAAAAGGATTGGTTGAATTATCATACCATCTTTTGAGACTTTGAGTCTTTAATCTAAAAGCAATTATGTTAGACACACTGCACGGCACAAATCTTCGTGGAAAAAAAAATTATAGTTGAATTTTCCCCATGTGGAAGGGGCAGGAAAATCATTATTCATAATTGTCCCAATGTGTGCATGCATAATGCGACATATTTGCATAAACAAGAGAAGATTTTGTTATTTTTGTGCTTGAGAAACATTGTAGCTAATTACACTGATGTAGAATGACTGTTCATTAGTTTAAAGGTGATGAGAATACGCGATTAGCAAAAATCCCGAATGTCAGATTTTAATTTCACAAATTGATTTGCCATTTTCAATATTATGCACATTTGCTTGCTTTCTGAAAATCAGATAGAAGAAACAGTTTCATTATAAATAAAAAATATTTTATAAAAATGTATTTACTCGTCAAAGTACTACATTCAAAAAGGTGAATTATAATTATTTTTCGTAATTTTCATTTTTCTAAACATATTTTGGTCCAAAATTATCTTTAAGGATATAGTAAGTAGTTTAGTTTTTTTTTATTACTACGAGCAAATTTTTCTTAATAACTGTAATCTTAATTTTTAAATAAATACATATATTAAAATTATATATTAAAACAACAGTACAAAAATACAATGATTCAGTAATTTATAAAGTAAATAAAAACCACTTCATATTTTAAATTCTATTTTATTAAATTTTTGATGTAAGTATGCATCAGTGTTATTTAAGAATGACTGTGATATATATATATATTATAATTTTTTTTACAGTTATTATTTTCTAGTTTTTATATTGTATTATAATTTTTAATTTTAATTTTAGTTGAAGTTGTATTATTTTATTATCATGTTTAAAAAAATACATATTGTTTTCAATATTTTTATTTTTATTTTCTTTTTAGTTATTCCTGCATATCAAGTTAATATAAAAATAAATGATAATAATAAAAATGTTAGTTTGGCAAAATATTACAAATATAATTTGAAATTTTATTTTATTTCTTTCAGTAATTATTGCAAATAATGAAAAAATGTTTTCATCATTTTAGTTAAGTATAATAACACTGGTATGCATACAATTTTTGTATGCCATTTTTATGTTAAGGTTTCTTTTTTTTTTTTTGAAATAATACCAAGTTTATTTACTGTACAGTACTCATCATTTTTCTAATGTAAAAAATGAGCTAAAATGACTGCAGATTGACCCCCAAACCTCCCTCACAATAAAAGCCGAATCTATCCATTACCAGTTTAAAGCTGAATGCGCTAATGGCAAAGCCACACACAATCAGTCCACAGCACAGCTTTCACACAAAATACTCCCAGGGCTGCCATCAATTTCAGTCATTAATTACAGCACTAATTTGCTGGAGTACATCTTTACAGCCGGGGTATATATGCAGCTACAGACCTCCACAGAAACGCCTATAGATCTTATTCTGTTCACGAAAGATCTTATTAAAAGGCTGCAAGCTGTGTTTGAAAGAGCTTAGAAAAAGGACCACAGGCCAAGGTTGAGACGACCGTGAAAACACAGCAAGAGACGGACAATCACCTTACAGACCTCCCTCAGTGCTGTAGAGGAAGAGATGTTCACAAAAAAGAGACATGAAGATGATCAACTCTTTTTTGTGTGTGTGAATATGTCTTATAAATATCATACATTATACAACTTCTGAAATAAAACTGTTACAAGAAATATTTTTATTTTAAAATATATTAAATATAAAATATTTCATGTAATAATACTCTGATCTTTATTTTAGAACATTTTATTTAGCAGGTTAACATAACTTTATATTTATACTTACACGAAATGCATCAATGAAATTTTAGTATAATTGAGATACTTTGTATGTTTAATAGTTATTACTATTCTATAGTTTTATTAATATTTTAAATACGTCGAGTCAGAGGTCAGTCAAGAAATCAGAACTCGACTCAGTTATAATTTTACAAATAGTATGTTTTTTGTAACAAAAACCCATAGATCTGCTTCAGGAGACATGTGGTAACCCCGGAGGTGTATAGTGCAGTCTTACAATGGATATAAATATGATTTATGGAGCTTCAAAATAAGGGCCACTATCCACGAGCATTACCAAGCTTTAAAAATTGTGAATATTGTAAAGACTGTGTTCGTCCAATTCTCCTTGACCTCCCTCTGTACCCTCTTGTGACCTGCCCATTTGATCCTTTGCAGTCAGTCGAGCTGAAGTTTCTTTCAATGAAAATATGACGAATCGTGCCTAGAGTTTGGAACCGAAGTACCGGGTCTTTTGACAACACTAGCCCGCTGGATTGTGGATCCCATCACCCTGGCTTATCAAATACAGGGTGTGTTCTGCCCGCTCAGGTTGTGAGCTGACTCTACCAGAAGTGTTGCATCCTCCTGGGCTCGTGGCACCTCGCTAACAAATACCTGTACAACTAAAAGTGCTTCCAAAACCTCCTGCTGGGAAGAATGGGGCTGCTGCAACATTCCTGTTCCACGTGGGACAAGGATGTTTTCCCAGTTTTATGCAACATCACTGAGTGGGTAGTGGTAAGACAAGAGTGTCTGGCCTTCTTGTCTCGAGCCCTGGCCTATACCCAAAGGGGCACAGGAAGCGCAAGGATCCTCAATTCACCGGGATCTAAGTGACCGACTGTTTAGTTTATACTCAAAGTAGTTTGGTCTCTCTGAGATCTCAATTCATCGGTGCGACATCTCCATTCTCCTAGTTGCCTGTATCCTCCATTCATTCCTGCAGTTAGTGACTTTTTTTGCGTTCAGAATTTACAAAATGTATATACTAAGTGAATACACCATGAATCCATTTTCCAAACTGTGTTTTTGGCTTGTCCTGAATCACTGCAGTACACTGGATAGTAGTGTTGTCACGGTACCAAAATGTCAGTATTCGGTCCCAATACCAGTGAAAATCTACGGTTCTCGGTACCAAAGCAAAACGCAAAAACCCTTTTATATAAGAGGACTTTCATTTAATCAAACAGCGCAAACTATATTTCATAGCCTAGAACTGCTTTTCTGATGGACCGATTTTAAAGATACAAACATTAACCATACATTTAGCAAACTATTATGTCCTGTTTCAAACGCTGTAGGAGCATTAAATAGTTAATAAAGAAACTTTATTCTGATAATGTGCATTAACTTTATGTATTTTCTAAAAATAAGCGGGAATTTCAAGTTGAATTTAGCGCCAGAGCATGCAAAGCGGTTACTGCTGCAGAATATTCTGACATATTAAAACATATTGGATTAATCTTAATATGTGTAGTAGAGAGCTGCAGCAAATGGCTTTTAATTAAAAGAAAACATGTACTACAAAAAAGTTCTTTCCATCGATCAATTTCTTCTTTCACAATCAAAATATTTCACGAGGTTAACTTATACCCTCCGTGTGGTCAGTCTGCACATGATTGGTTTATTTGTGGCCCCTTTAAATACAAGACTATGGGATTAGTTTTCTGCCACAATTCTGAGCGCGTAAGATCAGGTTTTGAGCGTGCCCGAAGTGAGTTTTGTGGAGAAAAAAAAAATTTGTCTCACGAAGAAGAAAGTATTTCCAGCCAAAAATATCAATTTTGCATTTAAAAAGTGTTTTTGTGCGTGCGCTGATGTTCTCTTCTGCTCGCGCAACATTACACTTGCTTGCTCCCCTGATACCCGCCCTCAGTGCTCACTTAATAAGGACAGCTCGCTTGCTCAACGCGACCAAGAGTTACAATATGCCATAATTCCAGCCAATCAGAGACGAGGCTGCCAAATTCTTATAGGCTGGGCTTGACAACCAATCACAAGGTTCAAATGTCCACAATTCGACGGTCACAATTAAGTAGCTTATTCAAGCTAGAGGTCAAAGGAACTGCCTGAAGAGCTCAAAGACAGAATTGTGGGATGGCACAGTTCTGGCCAAGGTTATAAAAACATTTCTGCTGCACTTAAGGTTCCTAAAGGTGTGTTCAAATGGAGCGTCAGCGTCAATGCTTGACGGAAGGCGTGGCTGAAGTTTTGGCACTGATACCATGGTAACAGCAGAGTCAGCCAATGAAATTAGACAGGAACTCAACAAAAACTCAGAACGTGATTGGCTGACGCTTCCGTCGGTGGAGCTTCACTGGTGTTGCTCGCAGCAGTAGTTGAAAAATTCTGCACTATGCAAATGAAGCGTCGCCAACGAATCCACAGTTATCTTTGGCAACGCTTGACGTCACTCATTCAAAGTCAATGGGAAGCGCCCTGACGCCCTGCGGTAACACACCGTAAGAGCACAGTGGCTTCCATAATCCTTAAATGGAAGATGTTTGGGACGACCAGAACCCTTCCTAGAGCTGGCCGTCCGGCTAAAATGAGTTATCAGGAGAGAAGAGCCTTGGTGAGAGAGGTAAAGAACAACCCAAAGATCACTGAGGCTGAGCTCCAGAGATACAGTCGGGAGATGGGAGAAAGTTGTAGAAAGTCAAAACTGTCAACTGGAGAGGAACGGCAGAGGATCCCCAAATCCAGGAGTGAAAAACTTGTTGCATCTTTCCCAAAAAGACTTATGGCTGTATTACAGATCAAAAGGGTGCTTCTACTAAATACTGAGCAAAGGGTCTGAATACTTAGAAAAGAAAAATTGAAATATCACATGGTCCTAATAAATCTTCATAAATGTCAACAATTCTGTGTTTTTCTGTCAATACGGGGTGCTGTGTGTACATTGAGGAAAAAAATAAAGAACTTAAATGATTTAGCAAATGGCTGCAATATAACGAAGAGTGAGAAATTTAAGGGGGTCTGAATAATTTCCATACCCACTGCGTAATATTATATATATATGTATTAGGGGTGTAACGATTTGTCGTATCGAATCGAACCGTTCGGTATGAGGCTTTCGGTTCGGTACCCATACGAACCGAACGATTCAGAAGAAAAAAAAAAGAGAATAAAGTGTGTAAAATATAATGTTTTCAGTGCTACACTCAACAAGGCAGCGAGAACGATGGGACAGGGAACCCGCGTCTGCTCCTCCCACCCCCAAACAGACGAGAACCAGAAACACACACATTACAAACTATCACCCGCGGCATTCAGGTAACGTTTCAACACAACATCCAGCTGTTTAACCAGAGCTGCAACAGGACACGTCATTCACTGCAGAAGAGAGCCGCTCTGCTGCACAAACGCGCATCTACCAGGTGTTTTTATGTGTGTTTTGGGGAACTTACATTGATGGAGAAATGAGCTGCGTGTCATGTGTAAGTTTTAGTAGATCTTGTGAGTTTTCCGCCGGAGCTGCTTTCGTCAGTCCTGTGTTCTGTGCGCGATTCATATGCTCCGCTTTTTTTGAATATTATATATAAATATATGTAATATATGTAAGAGATATATATATATATATATATATATATACATACATACATGCATACATACAATTACAATATTATTGCTGAAATATGGTAATGATGACAATTGAGGGAGGTTGCTTATTTTACATTTAACATTTTATGCATTGTTAGATTATTTTAGAGTTAAAAAAACAAACAAACAAAAAAACTAGGATTAACTTTGTGCTAAATAATAGATTTTTCCTTTAGTTTCCGAGGAGAAACGCAGCTTAGTCATGTTTCTGACAGGTTTGTGAGATTCCTCTCTTTAAGAAGGAAGGATACTCACATTCAAGTTCACTTCAGAACTTACTTCAGAAGTTTCTGATGAAGCCTATAGTTGTATTTAGGAAGCCTCAGATGAGCTCAAGTTTCTCAAGGTGCTATTTCTTTGATAAGTGACAATGCAGAGGTTAAAGTGTGGAGTGTAAGATGTTCAGTGAGGGTTAGCCGTACCCGTCGTCCCTGCATCTCGGTGCGGTAAGCGTGCCGGTACAGACAGGAGAAGACAGCCCCGGGCGGCATGAACTCGCTCGTCTCGTTCCAGCCGTGAGTGTGACAGATGCGGGCAGCATCGTTCTGACACTTCTTGTACAGGATAGGATCCAGTCTGTAACCGGAACACAGGAAACATTTGAACTCACACTTACCTCCAACAGATACATAGGGATAATCCGTACCGGTGCTAAAATATAAAAGACTGAAGTATCGATGAGCTCTGACGTTAACGGTTCTGCTATCGGTACAGCAGAAAAAAAAAAAATCCTATTTATTGCTAAATAATCGTTACCTAGCATATTTTAACCTTTTCTTATTTGCCATAATAATAAAAGACATTTGCCTGCACTTGTTAATAGCAATCTCACACACGAAAGGTCCATCTGTTCCGCAGTACACAGAGCTCGCGTACGCACAATACAAGAGAGCCGAATGATTTAAGTGATATTATTCTTATTTACGATAGAATAATGTCACTGATAATAAACCTGTCGCCATCTCATCCGACCGCAAACACTGAATCGGGACAGAACTTTTTTTACATTTGACAGAAGAACGGCTTTCATGCACGTCTCTAAAAATGAAAAATCTCGCATAAGAAAACATTTATAATTACTTATGCTTGCCAGTGTTGGGGGTAACGCATTACAAGTAACGCGAGTTACGTAATAATATTACTTTTTCCAAGTAACTAGTAAAGTAACGCATTACTTTTTAATATTAGAGTAATATAACTGAGTTACTTTTTCAAAAATGTAACACCAGCTACTTTTAATCGTATTTAATGACTGACAAGTCTCCTGACTCCAGGCATGCTGGGAGAAATCAGAAATACAGAGCATTTAGTGCGGCGTGTGAATGCAGTGTAGTTCTAGACTCAATGTGAACGTGTATTAATTCATCTCCCTCTCAAAAAACAGATTTAGTATTCATCAAAATGAATTAAAATAAACTCAAAAGAATATAACGCAAACCTGCAATAATTAAATAAAACAAATATATCTAATCTCATTTTATTAACCAATGTCTATGCTGCTGACCTTTGATGATTCAGTTCAACCAGACTTAAAAAGGAGAAATGACTTTAAAAAAATAACTATTGTGCTTCATTGATTTTTTGTTTTTGTTTTTATTGCTGAATAGTATTGAACTTTCTTCTGTATTCTACTTCAAGTGAATTTACTTTTTCTTCAGCCTGAGGTTTATTTGTGACACTTTTTGGTGTGCTTTTTTATTGGCTATAAATAGAACGTTTTATATTAAAAACAAACACTTAAGCTCGGCCCATATTTAAAAAGTAACGCAAAAGTAATATAACGCATTACTTTCCATAAAAAGTAACTAAGTAACGTAATTAGTTCCTTTTTTTAGGAAGTAACGCAATATTGTAATGTATTACTTTTAAAAGTAACTTTCCCCAACACTGATGCTTGCAGTCTTCCAAAACGACGACATTGTTATTAGCAATCTCATAAACAATTTTGACTAAAGAGACTAAAAGGTCTCTTTAAATTAGTATGTTATAATAATGCTAATAATTTAATAAACACACATTTTTGGTTACATTAAAAATAGTCTTTATTTTTTGCAGTAGCTTAAATTTTAAACGGTAAAAACGCCTTTATAGTACAGCATTTACAAATAGACGGATAATAAAACAATGCTTATTAAGAAATAAAGCAGAGATAATAGAAAACGGAAGAGTCAGATATAAAGAAATGTATTTGTAGTGATGAAATACATTCACTTTATATAGTGTGCACTGCAAGAGGCGATTTAATCCCAAACACAGTTAACTCATTTATGTGAATGTGTTCTAATAAAACAAACATTAGCCAAAGTTGATTATTCAGCAACTTTTTTGGTTAAAGCTGCAGTTAAATAGTTAGGCTGCAAGAGAACTAACCGTTTTTAACCAACCACTCTCTATTCTTTTACAGGAAAATAGTTGTGCACATTTATTCCTTTTACAATCATTTGTTTTGTTCGTGTAATATTTGCTCAAACACTGGTGTTTGTTAGGCTACAGATTATTTTTATTTTTTTAGTTTAAAAACAAATGTAAGTGTTGTTAATTCTGTTCTCTATTAGTTTTTTTATTATTTTATATATTTTTTTATTATTAAAAACACAACAAAAAGTACCGATAAGAGTACCGTTAAAGTACCGGATCGATAAGTGGTAGCGATAAAACCTTAACGATACCCATCCCTACAGATACATGAGCAACAGTTAGAGATTTAGAGAAACAAATCTCAGGTTAAGATCATTAACTGACACCAAATGAACTTTGAACTGTGACAGGACATTTTACCTGCTCAAATAAACCAAAACCAAAACTATTAAAAATCAAATCAAACACACACATATATACATACAGTGGTGTGAAAAACTATTTGCCCCCTTACTGATTTCTTATTCTTTTGCATGTTTGTCACACTTAAATGTTTCTGATCATCAAACACATTTAACTATTAGTCAAAGATAACAAAAATAATAAAAACAATCATTTCAAAACTGCATTTTGTGTTTAATTATGGAGAAAAAAAATCCAAACCTACATGGCCCTGTGTGAAAAAGTAATCGCCCCCTGAACCTAATAACTGGTTGGGCCACCCTTAGCAGCAATAACTTCCATCAAGCGTTTGTGAGAACTTGCAACGAGTCCTTTACAGCGCTCTGGAGGAATTTTGGCCCACTCGTCTTTGCAGAATTGTTGTAATTCAGCTTTATTCGAGGGTTTTCTAGCATGAACAACCTTTTTAAGGTCATGCCACAGCATCTCAATAGGATTCACGTCAGGACTTTGACTAGGCCACTCCAAAGTCTTCATGTTGTTTTTCTTCAGCCATTCAGAGGTGGATTTGCTGGTGTGTTTTGGGTCATTGTCTTCAGCTTGAGTTGCCGAACAGATGGCCGGACATTCTACTTCAGGATTTTTTCATGGTTCCATCTATCACAGCAAGCCTTCCAGGTCCTGAAGCAGCAAAACAACCCCAGACCATCACACTACCACCACCACATTTTACTGTTGCTATGATGTTCTTTTTCTGAAATGCTGTTTTACTTTTACGCCAGATGTAACTGGACACGTGCCTTCCAAAAAGGTTAACTTATAGGCAATCATTGAGATGTTTTTTAGCAAAATTGAGATGCGCCTTAAATGTTCTTATTGCTTAACAAAGGTTTGTGTCTTGGAAATCTGCCATGCAGGCCCTTTTTGCCCGGTCTCTTTCTCAGTGTTCAGAGTCGTGAACACTGACCTTAATTGAGGCAAGTGAGGCCTGCAGTTCTTTAGATGTTGTTCTCGGGTGTTTTGAGACCTCTCGGATAAGTTGTCTCTTCGCTCTTGGGGAAATTTTGGTCGGCCGGCCACTCCTGGGAAGGTTCCCCACTGTTCCATGTTTTTGCCATTTGTGGATAATGGCTCTCACTGTGGTTCGCTAGAGTCCCAAAGCTTTAGAAATGGCTTTATAACCTGTGCCAGGTGCTTTTGGTCTACTTTTTGTGCCAGGCAGCTCCTGTTTAAGCGATTTCTTGATTGAAACAGGTGTGGCAGTAATCAGGCCTGGGGGTGGCTACAGAAACTGAACTCAGGTATAATAAACCACAGTTAAGTTATTTTTTAACAAGGGGGGCAATTACTTTTTCACACAGGGCCATGTAGGTTTGGATTTTTTTTTCTCTCCCTTAATAACATAAACCTTCATTTCAAAACTGCATTTTGTTTTTAATTATGTTATCTTTGACTAATAGTTAAACGTGTTTGATGATCAGAAACATTTAAGTGTGACAAACATGCAAAAGAGTTCGAAATCAGAAAGGGGGCAAATAGTTTTTCACAGCGCTGTTTATATTTATTAAAAGACCTAATGATAAATGATCTAATGTTAATAAACAAAACAGAAAGAAAAAGAAATACCACAAAAAATACAAGTACACCTTTAATCTTTCAATGCATACCTCAGGTCCTTAGTGACCCCGGGGCATCATTCACTAACCCTGTTCCTCATTTTTTAAAGTTAGACATCAACATTCTTAGTCTTCCTCAATGTACTTATTCTACAGAATTTAAGAAAAGAAAAGAACTAAAAAGAAAAGTCTGTTTTCTTTAATTTAATAGTTAAGTGCAATACTTTATTCCTCGAGATGGCACTGTTTAGTACCTAATGATTGCTGCAGTTATAGATCCCTCAGTGTGAAATATACAGGTCTGGCTCGCTAAAGACCTGAAAATGTAACAATAAGTGGCCAAACAATCATGGATTTTAGGGTTTAATTAATAGGCACTTTTAAAGAATAAACACTGCTTGACATTGCGGCACAAGAAGCTGCACCACTGCATTCTTTCTGAAGCGCGGCGGTGGGGAAATGGCAAATAAGGAAGTACCCGAAGTGTAAAACGCATTGCCTAATGACAGGAAGTCTCGTGACTCACTTCCAGTCTCTGGAGATGAAGTACTGCAGCTCCAGCAATCTGTGTTCACAGTCTTCCACCATCTTATCAGTGTACAGATGCTCCATCAGACACGACAGGATCCTACACACACACAATATTAAGAAAACTGACAGAAATAAGGTCAAGTGTAAGGATCCATCAACCTTCTGGAAAGTTTATGGCAGAACGGGTTTGTTCAGAGCTATTATAAAAAAGCAAAGCGCCTCTATTATTAATAAGGCAGTTCCATTCTCCATTTGTTGGTTAGTGACAGAAATTCACTCACATGGGGTCTCCGTTTCGGATGTGCTTGCAGGCGGTCTGGATGACGGACTCGCAGGCTTCGTTCAGAGCCCGATCAATGCGGTAGTCGGCCCCGGGGTCTGTTTCCTGTATCAGTGTCTGGAGCTGATGGGACACAGACAGTTATGAAAGCCATAATCAGAGCCATTCATCACACGACTTCATTCACCATTTCAATCAATCAGTTTTTTTTTTTTTTACATAAGTTTTAGTAACGGCGTCCTTTTCCTTTCTCTCTTAAATTCCTATCTATCTTGTCTCTTTCAATCGAAACAAACGAAAACCTAAAA
Organism: Enteromius anoplus; assembly: GCA_032359395.1. Taxonomy (NCBI): domain Eukaryota; kingdom Metazoa; phylum Chordata; class Actinopteri; order Cypriniformes; family Cyprinidae; genus Enteromius; species Enteromius anoplus. Next base: position 11,444,507 of record JAUMHG010000079.1, on the reverse strand, counting down.
AGCTAAACCAAAAATAAATAAAATGGTAATAAAAACAAATCATAAATCACAAAATCAAAAACAAATATATATATATTAAAAATGTTTTCAGTGCTACGCTCAACAAGGCAGCGCAAACGACGAGACAGGGAACCCGCGTCTGCTCCTCCCACCCCCAAACAGACGAGAACCAGAAACACACACA
>JAUMHG010000079.1:11420726-11438598 GCA_032359395.1 Enteromius anoplus | reverse complement strand
AGAAGATCAAATCTCACTCCAAACTTTTGCTAAAACTTGAGAGCCCTGTTGAAGTATTGTGTTTTACTTAAAAAAACTGTTTACAGAAGGTCTACCAACCTACAGGGTTCCTGAATGTCTGAAATGTAGGCTACTATATTTCTAAATATCCTACTGCTACACTTAATGGCAATTTTGCACTGGTCTGTTGGACAAAAATAAACAATATTTTGTTGCTCAAGCTTATGTATTCAGTTATTATTCAATGGTATATCTCAGGTCAAATATTTATTTGCGATTAAAATTCGATTAATTTCGATTAATTAATTACAAAGCATCTAATTAATTAGATTAACTTTTTTAAATTGAGTCCGGGCCCTAATATATATATATATATAATGTTTTTTACTCTATATACTTATTTAACACTAACATATGACAATAATTATATAAAGAATAATCATTATACAAAAGACTTTAATTCGTATTCCATTCATTTAATTTTCACACATCATATGAAGCATCAACTATATATATATATATATATATGTATAATATTATATTATATTATATAGTAATAATAGTTATTTTAGTCATATCTCTAAAATAATTCATGGCATTTTTACTACTTGTATATATTTAATAATCATTAGTAATACATGTTATTTTATATATTCTATATTATTTAAAAAAAAAAATAATAATAATATATATATATATATATATATATATGTATGTATGTATGTATCGATACAAGTAACATACATTTGCCAGTAGTGAACGATGATCAAAATAAAAAAAATGAAAATGATAAAAAATTAAATAAACACATCGTTTTGCATCTTAATATATTTATTTCTTGGGAAACTTTGACGCATTAACTCAGTAGATGTACGTAAACCTATGTAAAACATTTTTACATTTATGTAAAACCATTTAAAAACTTGTTTTCATGAAGACTGCTAAGTTTGGCTGTAGGTTAGCTGCTAACAAAGTTGAAATGGTTTAGCGGAACCTATATTAAGTCATTTATCGTTTGCTCTCAGACTGGGTCCTCGAAAATGTGACTAATTTAACGCAACAGCTGGTTTAATAGCCGCTTTGTTTAGCAATGCTGTGTTTGTTTACATGTTAAGTATGTTAGCCGGTTAGCTCAGCTACTATTATCACAGAAGAAACTCGCTCAAGCTCCTGCACACATGCGACTTGAATACAAATTACTCGTTAATCTACTTGTACATCAAAAAGTATCAAACATTTACCAAACATTAATGCATTTTACCTGACGCTCAGTCATCTGATAGCCACCGGAAGCTAAACGTGTCCAACTGGCGCTGCGCACGCGCCACACTCCAACACCAGAGGGCGCCAAACCTTGAAAGCCAATGGAAATGATCTCTGCATAGACTCAGCTAGGACAGTGATTCGAGATGGACCGCATAATGTGTATATTCTTTAGTTTTTCTAATGCCACAGCCTTCCTTAACACATATACAGCCAACATTTAGTGCAATTGCTGTGCGATAACGATTAACACGTATATTGTCTTGCTTTCTCTCAAATCTACAGTATCCACCTGTCTGTCTTTCTCTTTTTCTATCAAGAAAGTGATACTTGAGATACTGTAAGAAGCATTTTAGTTCAAGCCTTGTGTTACCGGAAGTGGCTGAGTGCTGTTCTCATTTCCTTGTAACGTTGCAGAGCATTTAATATTGTTGCCAATGCCAAAGGAATCAATTATGTATGAAAAAATCAGGTCAATGTTTTGCTGAGGGATAGGATTCAGAAAAAAGGCTGAAGATAATTGGCCCAGAATACTACACTGCAAATAATAAAGAATGCAATTTGCTCAACGGTTACACTACGAGAAAACTAGGCCTTATTATTATAAACTAAAATAAGCAAATAAATAAATAAATTTGACACACCATCACTAGTGAAACACTAGAAATTGAAGTAATAACGTTCTGGACGTATAACATGTGCTAAATTATTAAATATAGATAGAAATATAATATTGCATAGTTATACAACTTACTGTAAGTACTGTCTGTGATATATATATATACACACTACCATTCAAAAATTTTGCGTCAGTAAGATTTTTAATGTATTTTAAAGATGTATCTCCTGCTCATCAAGGCTGCATTTATTAGATAAAAATCCAGAAAAAAAAATGTAATATTGTGAAATATTATTTCAATTTAAAATAACTGTTTTCTGTGTCAATATATTTTAAAATGTAATGTATTCCTGTGATACAAAGCATCATTACTCCAGTCTTCAGTGTCACTTGATCCTTTCAGAAATCATTCTAATATGATGATTTTTTTTATTATCAGTGTTGTTATCAGAAGTTGAGCTGCTTAATAGTTTTTTTTAGGATTCTTTGATCATTAAAATATTAAAAAGAGAAGCATTTATTTAAAATGGATAATAATGTTCAGAACTACTGTTACAGTAGTTTACTGTTTCACTACTGTTCAAACATTTTAGAAATGTTTTATATTTGGTAAAAAATTATGTTTTTTTTTTATTGTTATTCATCAAAGAATCCTGAGGAGAAAAAAAAAACAAACAAAAAAACCACAGGTTCCAAAAAATATATTTGGCTGCACAACTCCAACATTGACAAATCTAGTAATAAATCATCATATTAGAATGATTTCTGAAAGGATCAAGTGACACTGAAGACTGGAGTAATAATGCTTCATATCACAGGAATACATTACATTTTAAAATATATTCACACAGAAAACAGTTATTTTAAATTGAAATAATATTTCACAATATTATAGTTTTTTCCGGATTTTTAATCTAATAATTGCAGCCTTGATGAGCAGAAGAAACATCTTTAAAAACAATTAAATATCTTACTGACCCCAAATTTTTGAACGGTAATGTATATATAAAGCATATTTAAACATATTTAACAGGCACGCCCAAATCAAAAAAGTCAATAGAACAGTCGGATAATTAAATTATCGATTGTTTTGTGTATGAACGCACCAAAGAAGCATGGCATGATGGATCAGTTCACACAATCATACTGTTCTGTACGTAAATGTCTTACGGTCGCGCGCACATGTGTGCGTGTCAGGTGAGCGTTTTCATCTGAAGTCAGGAGATGGTGAGTTATCAAAATAACAAGCGTTTTTCACGTGCCATCGTAAACCAACTAATAAAACTGCGTACTTCATTCATAAAAATCCGTTACTGATATTAATTAACCTAACCTAACCAACGTTAACCTCCTCACGCACTTGTGTAACAAACCACTTGCACCTTGCATGCGCCTCAGTGAGAACTAGTTAGCGGCGTTTGACTGTATCACACACAAATACATATCTCTCAACACTTCGACTTCTGAACTCACTTGATGTGCTACAGACATGATATTTGAGTGACATTGCTTACACACTTACGATTTTCGACGATGAAATGTTGATACATTTCCATATACGCCGAAGTAGGAACCTGAGCTGGGCGCGTTTTTTTGGCGCTTGGGCCAGTAACCCACCAACACACCTTAGCAACTGCATAGCAACATGCTAAAAGTATCTGAGAAAACCTTAGCAACGCCCTGTCGCCGACTAGTAAAACTTTAAAAAATTGTTTTGACACGGGACAAAACAAACAAAAAATAGATTTATTCTAGTTTTTAATTTAGTTTAAATAGTTATTTTAATGTAATATGCAATGCTGTTGTATTTTGTACATGCAATTTAGCCTGTTTTATTGTAAATGAAAAAAAAAAGGCTATTAATTTAATACATTACAACGAATATATCATCAATGCTGTCTTTCTGCATCTGAAATCACATGCTTTCTCATGTATTTACTTATTTTGAATAAGTAATTTATGTTATGTATGTACAATCCGGACAGACTACATTTGCATTGTTACTATTATATTACGTGATCCACCATCATGGAGTAATAATTGTGTTTAGAAATGCCATTTTCAATTTCCATCGTTCATTTCTCATGTACTTTATCTTTATTAACTCCAGCTGCATCTCTTCTCCATGTACAGTTAGAAATTCATTGTCAGCTAATGCAACGGCAGTCTCGGCTGTCACCTGACCTTCTTTATCCTCCACTAAAAGCTTCACTGTCAATGGCACGGCACCATGGAGACTGTTTCTTGGTAAATGGTGACTGGAGGTCGTCCCCAGAGCCCCTGAGTGATGGTGGCTCATATGAAGTCATTACAGGCAGCATCCATCTTGGGCCGTGTGCTCAATGGCGTTGCCTCTTTAATCGGTTTCATCCTTGTCAGGAGCTCCTGTGGACACTGACAGGATCCCATTTAGGTTTAACCATGCCAGAATGAATCTTCACCGTTTCAAAGCCCACCCACAACGGGATTCCCAGTGTCCCAATGTCGTTTGTTACGACAGCATGTATGTAACGCTGTGAATGTAGCTGTAGGAGGGATATTACACAGATCAAGCTTCTACGTGTCAGCCTGACTCGTTATAGAAATAAATAGAGCCGTGAGATTGTTCATGTCTGTGAATGGTGCACTGTATCTTTTTTTTTGGGAATGGCTGCATTTGGTTCTTTGAAATAGGAGAGGAAAGATAGGATAGTCAAAGTTCCCAGGTAGGTTTTAGAATCCATTGCCAAAATTATTTGGAAATTAGATGCGTCAGAACCAACCATTGACCTTCTCTGAACCAGATGTACGCAACATTTCAGGCACACTTCCATGATGTAATCAAAGCTCTTCAAAGTATTCTTTGTCCTGCGACCTTTGTTTGTAAATCCTGCTTTGCTTTTGTCTCCAAGAATGTGGTTTTTAGAAGGTTTGCTCTTTCTCAGGTTCTCGACATTGTTATAAATTGATTTTTGGGAGCTTTTCTTAACCGTCTTTGACTATAATCCAGGCATAATGAGGGTAACTATGCAGCTGAAGGTTGCGAAAACCTCTAGGTTCCCTCATAGTAAAGAAGGGGCGTGGTTATTTGGTGGGTGTGGCATAACATCTTAAAGGAACAGCCCACCAAAATAAGTTCTAGAAAATGTACTCACCTTCAGGCAATGTAGTGAATGTTCACTCTGTAGTGAATGGGCTGCTGTCAGAATGAGAGTCCAAACGGCTGATTAAAAACATCACAATAATCCACACCACTCCATCAGTGGATGTCTCGTGAGAAGAAAAGTTGTGTGTTTGTAAGAGCCCCATGGCAAGTTGGCCTGTGTTTTCAGTGATTTTTAGTCCACTGTTAGGCGGTTGTTGCTTGGTTGGTGTTTGTAGGCTCATTCATATCATAAATGCAATCCTGTCTATTTAGTTCTTAGTTATCTACAAAAACGCAGTGTGTTTAGGCATCTTAAAAACACTTTAGGGTAAAAATGAGTGCTGTTAAATAATTAATCACATCCAAAATATAAGATTTGTTTACATGCTATGTGTGTGTGTGCTGTTTATAACTATTATTACGTTAAGATGTCCACATCAAAAGAAACTCACAAAAGTGATTTTATGTCTATAGAAAGCACATTAAATGTAGGTAAAATGTCTCAAATAAGTTTTTGGGGAATAAAATGTCAAAATATGTTTGTAATCATGTTACATTGTCACATTGTTTATGTAAAAATTCAAACAAAGGACGCACATTAAATTTGATTTAATTTAAATGAGAAAAACCTAGGATAGTCAGGATGATAAACATTCGAATGACAACTGATTAGTATTTGGGTGAAAGTGATTATTTTAATGTGTCATAAATTGATTTTTGTTGTAAATATGCCTGACAAGATAGTGAAACTGAATGACAGTGGGTAAATTTAGTAAATCAAGGAAAATATCATATTTAATTTTGGATCAGAAAAGCAAAAACAAAATTGCAAGTAATTTAAACAGAAAACTTAATATTATATTTAAATACAATATGAATGTATTATGAATATATAAGACCTAATTATTTTCAAAGTATGTACTGTAAGTGTGCATATTTATACATGCATAATAAATATACACAATACACATATGTAAACAAAAACATTTATTTTGGATGCGATTAATTTTTTAGACAGCACTATTAAAAATATTCAAGATTGTGTCAGAATATCAGTTTAAAAGCCTTTTTGTAATCATTTATCTCTTGTAGATACAATTCTGCGGTCATAACGAAATGAAAACACTTTATGAAGTGTAACCTGTGCTGCGTCTGACTTGATTCCTATCGTGTGTGTTGGTATGTGTGTGTGTGTTTCATGGAAATAACTTCCTTAATACCTCACGCTTCGAGTCAGCAATGGGAATCTCCAGCTGATAGCTGGAACGATGCTCTTGCACATGAATTTTCCTGTTATCACGGTGGAATATGTCAGCATTCGGCCCCCGCACACTTCCACTTATCACACTTATTTCACACTTATAAGTCCAGACTCTCAGTAGCAGACCTTGGAAGTCCACCTAATCCCTCTGAACTACAGGTGGCGGGAGAGAAAACTTCTCTCTGGACTGCTCCCACACACCCCCTCTTTCTCTCTCTCTCCTGGTTTCCAGTGAGGTGGTAATCCTCCATCTGAAAAGGAGATCCAAGCTGAAGCAAAGACGTTTTGGGTTGTCATGCTACAGAAAGGGACCTGTCACATTGCTCCTCAGCTGCAGTGTTAACAGGGCACCTGAACAAGGGGCGAGAAAAGAAGGGAGACTTTAGGGACAAAAACTGAAAAATTAGAGCGTTTCGTGTCTCACAGGAGTGTGGAAGACTGCTGTCTAAGTTACTGGAGCTCATTGAAACTTCTGTTTCATCTGTAGGCCGGCACCATGAGTGCTGAAACTGTGAAAGACGACTACGACTACTCGGACTGGTACGAAAATGCATTGCCTACCAAACCTCCTGTCGAGTAAGTACTCTTAAAACTGTTTCTCATGAATGAAATCTAAATTTTGTTGTGTTTTGTTATAAGTGGAAAAAAATGAATGAAAAAAATCACTTTTTGCATTACATTTTGCATCATAATAATTTAATATGTAAAATGTATAAGTTCTACAACATGACAAAAAATAATTAACAATTTTAAAGTTTCTGGTAAATGGTTTATGCTTTATATATTAAATGTGTGTGTGTGTGTGTATATATATATATATATATAATGTATATAAATAACATATATGTGTGTATATGTATGTATGTATGTGTGTATATATATATATATATATAATGTATATAAATAATATATATGTGTGTATATGTATGTATATAGTTCATTGTAAAATGTAGTTTTTATAATTTGCTAATTTTATAGTTATTATATATTTAAATGTTTAAGCTTATAATCTTGTATAATACATACAAATATTTTATTTGTATATATATTGTATGTGTATTAGATTTATATTATTTATACTGTAAAATGAAAGTAAAAATAAATAGTAAAAATCATGAATATTTGCCTTATATGTTTGCATCATTGTAACATAAAATGTCAAATTAATACATTCATTTTGTAACTTGACAAATAATAAATAACAAATATAATATATATATATATACACATATACACACATTTTACTGTAAATATATATTTAAATTGTGTATTTATATATAATTTTGTATTTATATTAGTGTAATTTATAAAAAAATAATAATAATAATAATAATTATTATTATTAGAAAAATTGCATTCATGCCATGGGTTCTCTGGGTTTAGACATTAACTTCTGTGATTTCAGATAGATAAGATGGTTAAAGTCATCAGATATTCATTAGATATCCTCTTTATTGCTGCTCATCATATAGTCTGTTGCCATCTCATAATGCACTACTCAGAACATTGATACGGTTCCAAGTCTACAGGTGTGCAAGCATACCTGATCATATTTCTGCTGAGAGTGATATGCACATCCATCACTGCGATTTTCTGACTTTGATCTCATCTTCGATTCTTTTCACATATACAAGAGACTTTTCGACTGGATTTTAGGTAACAAGACACCAAACTGTGAATCTAGAGTTACTTCAGTACGTCACACGTTAGTCTCCTCAAACCAAACACAATCAGGATCTTTTCATTTATCACTGAGCTTCTTTCATCGTGAACTTTAGTAACTGTAAGTTCATCACAGCATTTCCGTTTACTCAGAAGCGTGAGAGGGGTCGTGCGCTGGGGTTTCTCGTCAGTCACATTAACTACAAAAATTGCTTTAAATGAATAATCTGCGTTAATCTGGTTTGGTAGAAGTGCTCTTGTTAGTAATGGTCTATTGCTTGGGAACGGAGGAGAGGAAGGGAGCGCGTGCAGGCTGAGTAATCGGCCTGGATCTCACCAGCTTATGATAAATACTCTGTGTTTGTGAAATTTTCAGAGTTGTCCAACCATGTGACCCCACAGCTGAGGAAGGCCTCTTCCACATATGCATTGCTGCAATATCTGTGAGTTCCCTGCAGATGAGACATACTGCTTTCTTTATACTCTTTCTTTTTTAAATTTTCATTTAATATTTTTTCAGTCAGTACTATGATATGTATCAGAGTACTAGTGATAGACTAATATGCATTGGCCAGGATTATTAAGCAGACAATATTTGGATATTTTTAGATGCACCGTTGTGTAAAAATGTAGAAATCTAGAATTTAATATTGTCAATGGATAATAAACCATTTATGTTTTACGTTTCTTCTGAATCTTGAGTAAATACATTGTAAAAAAAATCCTTGTTTTGGATTATTAAATAAATAATAAAATATATATTATGTATTTTTATTATTAATTTTAAGATGTTGAAAAATCCCTTACAAATATCTACAGATCCCAGTCTCCAGTATTATTTTAGTATTATTGATAAACTATTAGTTTTTATTTACACTTTGATTTTGTTTTTATTTTTATATTTTCTGTTTTCATTATAATTTAAGTCAGTTTTGTAGTTTTACTTATATGTCTATATATATATATATATATATTTATTTATTTATTTATTTATTAATGTTTGTGTTAGTTTTAATTGACTTGGCAGCTAGCTGAAATCAAATTATAATTTGTTTTTATTTAATATTGATATTTTATATATTTTTTAAAAAATATTTCTGTTGGAGATTATTTTGTTTAAGGAAATTGTAAATAATGAAAGTTAAAACAAATTTATGATTTGACTTTTGGTTAACTATAACAACAATGCCGATCTCTACGTTAACCACAGCAAAATACCATAGTATTTCCAACACATATCATGATACTGTCATTGTAATTTTATATAAAAATTGGCAAAACATTTCAAACCTGCTCATATCATTTGTTGTCACTCATCTTGTAACTCAGACTTCCCACTGAGCTCCTGGCCCTTTGATATTTACACAAAAAGCCAAATGCTGATTGATTATGATGGACCCATGTGGACTCAGAGGTCATGACGCTTCCCAAAAGTGTTACAGGTCACTGCAGGTCACTGATCCCAGGCCTGTGCTCTCTGATAGTGCACTTACTCTCACCAGAAACACATGCAGTGTCTTTGGAAATGGGTTCTGCCCTTGTTTCTTAGGGGTCTGTGGTTTCATTTGAACCGAGAAGTTGTGATGCAGAAGGGGTTAACAAAGGGTCAAAGTCCCAGCTGGGGACCTTTAGAGGATGTAAGCCTGACAAACCATCCTCTCCTTATGTTCAAAGCTGGTGGTCATGCTGGTTCTCGCCATCCTGGCCAGACGACAGAAGCTGGGTGACAATCAACGGGGACTTACAGGTTTACTCAGGTCAGTAAATCACCCAGAAGCTCTTGTTAAAATCAGACCATTTTATCCACTAGGTTTACATTATGCATGGGGAAAACTGCTCTCATATTAATTTTATAGTTATTTATAATGGTCATTTCTGTTTTGTTTTTCTTCAGCCCGGTAAACTTTTTAGACCACACACAACACAAAGGCCTTGCTGTAGCTGTGTATGGTGTTCTCTTCTGTAAGCTGCTTGGAATGGTCCTCAGTCACCAGCCGCTTCCTTTCACTAAGGACGTCACGTACAAAGGTAGGGTGACAAGATTTAGTGCTGAAATGCATTTATAGTGTGATTATGGCAGTATTTATGTAGTTTTTATGTTTAATTGTATGGAAGAGGGCCCATCATACACCTGGCGCACTGCGAGCCCGAGTCCAGAGTGTTTTTTGCTAGTTTCAGTTTGATGTGATTATCATTTTCACATTGAGCGCCACATTGTTTAAATAGCAAATGCATTTGCACCCATTTGTGCGTTCATGGGCGTGCAGCTCAGGCTTGTTCAGGTGCATTGTTGCTGCATTACTATTGTGAGGCAAATGAATACGGTTCCATCATTAACCAAAAGTCTAAAGTCAACTGCACAGTATTTTTTTTAAGACCACTTTATAATATTACCCATTATTTGATTATAGTAACATTTTAGTAACTGTGTTTTTTTGTATCTAACTACTATTTATGAAATTTAAGGGGTCACATGATGTTGCCAAAAAGATAATTATTTTGAGTATTTGGTGTAATGCAATGTGTTTATGGAATGTTTAAGGTGCAAAAAACACATTATTTTCCACATACTGTATGTACATTATCGTTTCTCCTCTAAGCCCCGCCTTCCTGAAACAGTTAGATTGCTTTGATTGGCCAGCTGTCCAATGCGTTGTCATTGGACGAATACCTCTAGCAAGTGACTAAAATGTTACACCCTTTATCATAACATGCAGTGTCCTGGCGTGATGACACAAAAACAATAAAAGCCATTACAAACTTGTTGCATCCAGTGGAGACATAATTACTGATTATCATGACTTAATTCTGTCTTTTTAATGCGATGCATTGCATCGCATCTCGTCACAACGCCATGTCTGCATTCGTGATGGGAGAAATGACAAATAAGAAGCACCGCTCTTAACTGCTCAAAACAGACTGCAGAGGTAGAATGGCTCTCCAGGTTTTAGGAATCAGTCCTCAGGAATCAGTAAATGTGCTGAACACACTAATATTTGTGTTGAACTGTTCTGGAACAGTGTTGTAAATACAACACTGATTTATAGTTGTGTCCTCTTTTGGAAGCACAAACAAAGTAGTTTCTCTTTCACAACGGCACACAGCGTCTCCAGAACATGGCGCCGCAGCAAAAATAATAGCTCCGCCTTCTTTCTTTTTTCGTAAACGTTTGGGCAGTGTGTCTAGACCATGCATCTACCGTACTGACTGTTTTTTTTTTCCCAGTGTTCAAATAGCAAAGTGGATTTGGACACGCTCTAAGTTCCCCTGCACTGTAAGCTTCAGACCATGCGTTTAGATCATTAAAATAGGACCCTAAGACTAACAAACAGAAGGTTGTTGGTTTGATTTCCACAAGAAATGAAGTTGTCGTCATCAGTGTACACCAGTTTGGTCGGGGATGATAATTGATGGCAATGTTACAAAGATACAAATTCTTTATAGTTTTAAAAAGAAATCATTATTTTGTATCTTAATGTAAATCAAAGCCTTTTTCGAGTCGGGAACTTGACTGGGTTGGAGGGATGTGGTGGCTCACCCTTCACCGGCGCTATCAAATGAACACTCTCTCTATTCACCAGATGGCAGCTATCCAAACCAGGCTCAGTTCACACAAAAGGATGAAAAGTAGCACCCTACCTGATCTTTTTTTTCCCCTCTGAACTGCTAGTCCTTGGGTTTTGTAATTGGATTATCGCCTGCATTTTTGATTCTTTAGCAAGCAGGGCCTCAGACAGGCGGTGTTTGTGTTATGTAACTGCTGCTTTAATGAATTTTGACTCAAGTCTGTTTTTATTGGAGAAGGAATGCACAAGAATTGTTCTTGAATAGTTGTTTTGATCAGTTTTTTTTACTGGTCAAAAGCAATTTGTCAGTCAGACAAAAATTTGCTTTTAGCAGTAATATAGAATATGAATATAAATAAAATTAAATGCATGTAAATAAATTCAAAATTTACACTGTATGTCTATGTATTTATATAAACATTATAAATATACACAGTACACACACATATATCACGTTTATTAATTTTTAAACGTTTGACAGCACTAGGTTAAACATACAACCTTTCACAGACTCACAGCCTCCTTTATCCACTGGGCTTTATCACTATTTAAAAGCAAATATGCTGTGCTCTTTTAGGGTAAGGCCAGTTGTTTATTTTGTTCTGTGTGTCTGTAGAGTTCTGGCTGATCCTGGCTCTGTTGTACTACCCCGCACTGTACTACCCTCTCCTGGCCTGCGGGACGCTTCATAACAAGGTGGGTTACGTCTTGGGCAGCCTGCTGTCGTGGACACACTTTGGAGTTCTGGTCTGGCAGAAAGTGGACTGTCCTAAAACACCACAGGTACGACTTACCATGAATATATGGAGTTTATAGGCTCTTACTTCACTTTCCCACTGTGTGTTGAATAAGACTTGCAGAAACTTCTCTTAAGTTCATGAACCTCATCCCCTCGATCCTCCGTTTTGTTCTCATTGTCCTCACATCAGCTAAATGAATAGTCAAACCTCACAACAATTTGTTCTGCCTCTCAGGATCTCACCGTGAAGCTTTCCTTCGGGTTAATCACATTAGTTTCTCTCAGAACTCAAGAAAAAGTGCCACGTTGCATGAAATGCACAATAAAATGAAATATTCTAGTTTTGTTTGATTGCAATACTGCTTCTCCCTGAAATCCAGTGGCAATATAAAAAAATAGCCTTGTTAGGTTTGTAATATAAATTCTGAGTGAGATTGATTTGCACTGAAAATGGATGGGTAATGTAGCCAGAAAAAGGAGAGCAAACATTTGATGTTATTTGACATTGATTGGTCTGTTTTTCTCCTTGTCTGCAGATCTATAAGTACTATGTGCTGTTCAGCAGCCTTCCTCAGATCGCTTGTCTGGCTTTTCTCAGTTTCCAGTATCCGCTGCTTCTGTTCAAAGGCTTACAGAACACAGAGACGAGCAACGCCTCAGAGGTACCACTGCCCAAAAGTTATTTTAAAAAGATGAAATTCTTAAAAATATATTTTAAATGGATCAAAGATGAAAAGAGGATTTTAAGCATCAAAACCATTAAAGTTTAACACAGTTTATTAAAAAAAAAAAAAAAGTGAATAATCTTTAAAGTTATGCAAAGTCTAAACTGTTCTGATATCATAACAACAATATAGATAATATATAAAAGATTACTACAGAGAAATATTAATTAAAAAAGGTGAAATTATAATGCCTGATCTGATTAAAGCATAATCTTTTAAAAATATTTTTCCTTTTCTTTATCACGGACACTCTTATTAATCGGTTTGTAGTGGACATTGTTTTCTCTGCTGTACTTTATTCAACCCTGTTACAACAGACCTGTGACCCATTTTTGGGTCACGACCCTCCAGTTAAGCACCGCTGTGTTAATTCATAATGAAGGGACTTAGCAGCATGGAAAGGCAAAAGGGGAGTTTGTAAACTCGCACCTGCATTCCAGAGCTCTAATCATTGTAAGCAGCTCAGTGGGATTGGGTTGTGTTTGACTCACAGGCCATATAACACAAACACAGTGTTGTTTTCTCACAGGAAACACACAATACCAGTGTTATTCAGCTATAATCGCTAAGACGAAAATGTTCGGATGAAATGATTGAGGAGCCATCCCCTCATAACACACACGAGTAAACAAATCTAGATCCGTTTTTTAGAATTAGCGTAGTTTTTGTCATGTCACGCTGCACGATAGACAGCTTTTGCTTTTGAGATACTGTATATCATTTAAAGATTCAAATCAAGCGAATGAATGTTACTTGTTGTTTTTTATCTTTCGTGCAGGACCTCAGCAGCAGTTATTACAGAGATTACGTGAAAAAGATTCTCAAGAAGAAAAAGCCCACCAAAATCAGGTGATGCACACTTAGCAGGACAACATTATTTATTAACCCAAAGGTTCGAGAAGCTAAAAACAGCAGAAATTATATTAGTAACCTATAGCAAGAATTTCAGTCAGTGAACTGATAACTTTTTTTAAAAATTGTAAACTATTGTTTCACATTACTGTTTATTTTGACTTACTATTTTTACTGCCTTCAAATGATTAATCATGTCCAAAATAAATGTTTTTGTTTATATATCATTGTATATGTGTGTATAGTGTGTATATTTGTTATGCACAATATGTATAAATATAATCACATGAATGTATATATTTATGAAAAATATGTTATGCATATGTTATATAATATAATATATGTTATGTATAATACAAAATATAAGAACAGAAATATATACATGAACATTTTTTCTAAATATTTACTATATGTGTGTGTGTTTTAGTATATGAGGTCTCATATATGCATATGTCATGTGACCAAAAAAAATTTCTTTTGTATGTGGCATAATAATGATTGTTTGACAGAACTAATTATTTTCATTATTATTATTGTCACATCATCAGTGAAGTAACATCATATTAAGAAAGGAAAGTAAATTAGTTAATTTTTACAAATGTTGATTCTGGTTATACATTTAAAAACTGTAATATATTTAATGTAAGTATATTATTTATATATATATATATATATATATATAACATTATTTTAAATACTATCATAAACAGATTATTTATTACTTAATTGAAATTAAATAATTTTAATGATCATTAATCGCTTTATAAATAACAGTTTCAGAATTGTTATAAATAAAAACGCAAAAATGATGTAGCATATTAAAATGCTTGGCATACTGCAATGTGAACTAATCTTAAACCCTTTTGCTAATTGAGTGGATTTAATTGTAGTGAAGGCAAGGAAAGGTGAGGTATTTTCTATTGTAGCATCAGTCCACTGTAGAATAGCCAGTCAGATGGGATATAGACTACTTCCTTCCTCATTTCCATTGACTGGCGGTGAATCACACCTACTGTAAATTGACTTAGGCAAAGATTGGTAGATAGCGATCCGCTGCTGTCCCACAGTCTGAATCATGAGCTAATGCCATTCAGTCTGATCTTCTTTATGCAAAAATACACTGAGCGTCTGAAATGCCACTGATTACAGTCCCGTGAGCAATGTGAGGAAATGTTTCCTGTTGCGTGGAAACTCCTTGATGTCAGTATGATATACTCTGCATAGGAACGCAGTAGGGAAATATCCACTGATAAGACTGGCAGTTATGTAGGTTGGTATATGGAATACGGAATATACAGATAAACTTCAGATATGCCTTTAAGAAGAGACCATTAAGGTTGCAGTCATTGTGTAAAGGGCAACTATTGTCCATTTATTGTGCGTTTGGAGGTTTGAAGGATTATTATTTTCAAATTGTTATTTCTTATTGTTGTTTTTGACTCTTGCTTTTGCAGTTCCAGCGCATCAAAACCTAAACTGTTTGAAAGACTCAGAGATGCTGCCAAGTCTTACATCTACACACCAGAAGATGGTAAAATAAAATTTACAAATGCAGACAAAAATATATACAGTTTGCATCCCCCTTACAGAATCTGCTAAATGTTAATTATTTTACCAAAATAAGAGGGATCAAACAAAATGCAAGCTATTGTACATATAGTCCACACCAGAAAACAATAGTTTAAATTATAAAAATGACCCGTTCAAAAGTGTACATCCCCTTGATTCTTAATACTGCATTATTAATTAAATGATCCACAGCTGTGGATCCCCTGGGGGGGGTTAGTTAAGGAGTCCATGAGGGACGGTTCAAATGCTCATTGATGCCCCAGGAGAAAAAAACATGCATTAAGAGCCTTAATTTTGTAAACTTTTGAATTAAGGGTAAATTTAACTTACCTAAACGTGTTACTACCTTCTCTCGCTAAAAGGATTTGTGGGAACTGAAAGAGCAGCAGGTGGTTTAACTGTTTAAAAAGACAAACAAGCGACTCATGAACAACACTAAAACAAAACATCAAAAAAAAAAAAAAATTTCAGGTAACAGTATTAAAAACCAAGGGTGTGTAAACTTTTGAACAGGACAATTTGTTACTATTTTTTTCTCTTGTGGACCATGTAAACATATTTTATGTGAAATATCTTATTCGGGTCAGTACTAAAAACATGTTAAAATATATTCACATAAAAAAAAGTCATTTTTAAATTGTAATAATACTTTTTGAGCATAAGAGACCTATAAATCTTTTAAAAAGCAGTGTTGGTATTACTTTACGGTAATTGAATTTCTTTTCCATCAGTTTTTAGGTTCCCTCTGAAACTAGCGATCTCTGTGGTTGTGTCGTTCATTGCGCTTTATCAGGTAAACGCTCCAACAGTGAGCCCTGTTTAGAGTTATTTCTGTCTAAAAGTATTAATTCATGTGCTATCGATTTATTTGCTGTAGCGTGGTATGATTTGAAGGCTCTCTCTGTTGTTGTGAATGTGTTAGATGGCGCTCTTACTGGTCTCAGGAGTGCTGCCCACTCTACACATCGTCCGCAGAGGAGTTGACGAAAACATCGCCTTCCTATTGGCCGGCTTCAATATCATCCTGTCAGAAGACCGTCAGGAGGTGGTCAGGATTGTAATGTACTATCTGTGGTGTGTGGAAAGTGAGTCACTTGTCATTCTCATACTACTTAGGACTTGGATGTGATTTTGCTTTCATCTTTCAGATGATGTATACATTTCAAAAACTGTGCAACTGAGTGATTAATGACAGAATTTTCATTTTGGGGTGAACTAATCGGTTAATGACGATCTCTGATGAGTTAATGTAAGGCAGCACGGTCCTGCATATGTGAGCTTGTGTTGATCCAGACATGCATCAAACACACATCCACTTTCTCTCAGCTTTGAATACTATAAATATTATAAATCAGCAGGTGAATAATGAAGTGGTCAGCAAAGCCGTCCGCTGAACTGTAGATGGACTCGTTTTCCAATCAGTGAGTGGAGAAAGTGCTGAGGCGGTGGGAGTGTGTTTGAGCCTCATGTGACTGTGTTTGTTTCAGTTTGCTATCTGTCAGCGGTGACCCTGTCCTGTCTGCTCAACCTGCTCATGCTCATGAGGTCCATGGTCCTGCATAGGTGAGGCTTACACATACACGTTCAGCTGCTGCACTACTGTCACGTGACTACCCATGCGCTGATGTCACAAGTGTTTTAGATAGTGCTGTCAAACGATAAAACGCAATTAATCGCATTTTCGTGTACATAACATACGTGTGTGGACTGTGTATATTTTATCATGTATATATCACTACACACACATACTTTATATATTTTGATCTACACCAAATATGGATATCTGCTGACATATTTCATCTTTTTATTGTTCATCACTGGCGTGTCTCCTGACGTCATGCACATATGTGAATGCATCACTAATAACTTGATCATAACTGACTAGCTGGAGGTGAAACAGGAAAAATCATTTACTAGGCTAATGAGAACGAGGTAATTACAGTCAGGAATAGCATATTAAAAATAATGACTTTTCGAATCGAGTTTTTAAATGTGATTAATGGCGGTTTGACTCTGTGACCTGCAATTTCATCTCCGTTTCTTCTTTATAAAGAGACGCGCTCATTACCTGTCTCTCTCTGTGTGTGTTCACTCAGGTCTAATCTGAAGGGACTGTACAGAGGGGATGTGTTTAATGTGTATAACTGCCACAGGAGCATGCGACCATCCCGGCCCGCTCTGGTCTGCTGGATGGGCTTCACCAGCTCTCAGGCCGCCTTCATCTGTCTCGGTGAGAGCACGCTCTACTGTAACAGCGTGACACAGACAATCTGAAACCTTTTACCTGCTAAATGAAGCCTGAATGTGTACACAAACAAACAATTTTTTTTTATTAGTGAGCTAATTATTTTTAATTAAATGTAGTGTAGCATAGTTCTAGATCTTTCTGGAATTTTTTTCTTTTGGATTTTCCCTCCACAGAGGGCTTAATACATTAGCACACAATAGAAATCCATTATCGAAGAAACAAAAATAAAAAATACAATAATGTG
>JAUMHG010000079.1:11388345-11406786 GCA_032359395.1 Enteromius anoplus | reverse complement strand
AAAGTAATAGGTTAACTTGCAGAAGCTTCTTCATATA
The DNA here is from genome assembly GCA_032359395.1 of Enteromius anoplus. NCBI lineage: Eukaryota > Metazoa > Chordata > Actinopteri > Cypriniformes > Cyprinidae > Enteromius > Enteromius anoplus. The sequence continues at coordinate 11,406,749 of JAUMHG010000079.1, read as the reverse complement.
TTATTTAGTCAAACAGTGCACAAACTATAACATACCAATAAATAGACTAAAACCATCAATTAAAACACAAACCTCGTCTTTCCTCAATGTGAGCCATCGATGACCTCCAAACTCCTGCAAAGAAGAAAACAGGGGGGTAAATAAAAATTAAAACAAAATAAAACAAAATTAAATTTAAAAAGGAAAAAAAAGCAATAAACAACGACAAGCTATAAATAATACAAGAACAAAACTGTCTGCAGAAATAAGTTTAGTTTGTGGATAAATAAGAGTTCAAAATCTCCGCTGATCTCCGTCTGAAATAGAAGTCTTCTTGTCGGGAATCCTCCGCTGAGCTTCAGAAAGCACAAGATCTGGTCAGAAAATACTCTCAAATGTCTCCTCGTCTCTCAATCAACAGATAGCGAGTGTTTATATATTCAGTCAGAACTCGTGAGACTGTCGCTATAGTAACGAAGACAAATCACGCCGCAGGTTACGTCAGTTCCGCATCGCGAGCGCATCTCAGCACTTAAATATTTATGCACTCATTTATTTTATTTTTTTATTAATTTAACATGTAATATATCGCTTTGCTCTAAACAGTTTAATTATTCAACCATTTCAAAAACAGCGTTTAATGAATATTAAGGGAGTTTGCGAGATTTCATGACAGTTCAATAAACAAGACGTTGATATTAAGACTGTCATTGTCTGACTGGAATTTTATTTCTTCCGATTTTGTTTTGTTCCGTCAAATAATTTTTTTAAAATTCAGTTTCGTTTATGAATGAATGTGTGTTTTTAAATGCGTCTAGTAGTGTTGGGTATATTCTGTAATTGTCGCTGGTCTTAATAGAAGCATTTAAGTGCTTCCCAAACCTGTCCATAAAATGAAAAGTACTACATATTTATACTTTATAGAACATAATTTTCTAATGGTCTTGAAGTAATGCTCTGTCATGAAGCAGTGTATCTGTGTAAAGTGTCTTGTTGTGTCTCTAATGACGTTCACTACACTGATCACTTGTAGTACACATTAGGTCTGGTTTTAGAAAGGTCTTATCTCAAACACTATATTAACTTTTTAACTAACCGGAAGTATATGTCATTCCCCAGCTGAGGAATAATGATGCACATAATATTGCATAATGCACATATTTTCTAAATATTACCGTTAATGTTTAAATATCCTTTTATGGCCAGGAAGACCAGGCGTAATCATCAAACTGTGCCTCAGCTTTGTAAACTCAGCGTAGGAAGTTGATGTGGTTGTATGTTGTGTGTTTCTGAGTCTGTGTCACAGTTAGCTGTTCTTGGGGCACTGCTAGAAAACACAGAACAAGAGGCACAGCGCAGGGACCCTCAGATCCACAGTCCAGACGTCCCTCAGAGCTGGGGCCGAAGTCCAGGACCCTTCAGCTCTTCAGCGTCAGTCCAGGACCCCTCAGCGCCGCAGCACAGGTAAGGCCCAAGCAGCCCTCAGTTCTGCTCACCACCAGACCACAATCACCACAGGACCATCTCAGAGACCAACATACAGGTACGTTCAGGACATGTGCTGGGGTGTAGAGTACAGGTAAGCGACTAAATGTAAAAATTGTTCACTAAAGGTGAGCTAAAAAGTACAAGTAAGGGTTGAAGACCGAAGGACTGAGTTATAGAGTACAAGTAAGTCCTTTCAAACACAGGTGAGAGTCATAGACTAAAGGCAGCAGGACAAGTTGGTCTCAATAGCCATTTTAGAATTATTTTATGTTATATCATCTGGGCATATATTATAAATCAAACAGGCAGTATTTATAAGTTCCGGTCAGAGGAGGATGGGTCCCCCCGAGGAGTCTTGGTTCCTCTCAAGGTTTCTTCCTACATTTAATTTCATAGGGAGTTTCGTCTCAAAATGGGCTCTGTGTCTCACCTGGTTGTCTGTTGACGGTTACATTGCTCAAAGCTGCCCATGTATCATCAGTCTAAGAGCCTCATGGACTCCAGCTGTGATCAGTATCATATATTACAGCAATAAAACAAACCATTCAAAATAAACAATGCAAAAATATCTTTGAATAAAGAGTCTCCGGTATTATTTCTGTCTTGTATGGTTTCTTCAGATTTATTAATTTCCTTAATTGGAGATAAATTCACACGATAACAACGACACAGTTTCACACTGTATTAATAAACTGAGTTTATTCGGATTGAATTTTCACGGTATTCACAAGTTGGTCCAAGTATCAGTAACCGAAAAAGTAAAAAACTTTTTAACTGTAATCTAAAATTGAAACAATGAGGTCAATGTAGTTGCAGTCTCATAGTTATGTTGGGCATATCTTACATTCACTCTTTGTTCTGCTATGTTTTAAAATCCAAATCACATTCTCTCTTGTTCATAAAAGTGTGTAGCACCCGTCCATACAGTGATCATCAGGTATGGGTGAACCTCACGAAACCTTCTCAGGGATTTATATTTAATGAATATATTTTCCTAAAGCAGTAGTTAAAACAGACAGGTGCTGTAGACGGTGACTTTGTGACTGATCTCCTGAAGCAGCTCTTTCACAGCCTTCTCCAGATCCACCAGCTCATTGGCCTTGTCCTCCAGCAGCTTCTGATTTTCATCGTAGCTCTTCTCAAGATCTGAAAAACACAGAAGTTTAGCTCACTGCACAGTGTTTTGTGATGCATCTCTTCTAATACCGATGCAGTAATATTAGCTTCCCAGGAGTTAAAAAATGTACTTTTCAGAAGCTGGAGTTTGTCGCTGGCCTGTAGCAGCAGATTTTTGGCTTCCTGTTGGAGTTTCTCTGCTCTTTTCCTGGCCTCTGCCACTCCTTCAGCCTTCAGTGTGATCAGCTCCTCAACACTACTGTACTTGTCCTTCAGCTCTGAATCCAGATCCTGCAGAAACAGTCCACACCACTTGAGGTTACAAACCCACAACACTTTACAGCAGAGATGACACATCATGTGCAGCTAACTCGTGCACCTTTTTGAGCTGCTCAGCCAGTGCCTTGATGCTGTCAGCCTCTGTCTCTGTGCTGTTGGCGCTGGTGGAGGTGTTGAGAGCCTTTTCTTTTAGCAGAGCTACGTCGCTTTCCAGCTTCAGGAGCCTTCGGGTGGCGTTACTCAGTTTTAGCTCTGAGTCGGACGTCTCAGACTCCACCTTTTGTACAAAAGAGGCACATAAAGTGGCTTTAAAGATCAATTCCAAATTGATAATGACTAAAACGAGCCTAAAAATCGTCCCCTTAGAAAAAATGGGCGGTAATGTAGGCTTACAGAGACCAGCAGGTCTTGGGTTCCCTTGATGTCAACGCTGGCCTGTTTCAGAGCCTCGGTCACTGAACTCTGGGCGCGCTCAGCCTGCTGCAAGGCCTCCTTCACCATCTCAGCTGTGTCTTTCACATCCGTCGCCTCTTTTCTGTGAAAACCAGACAATATGCAAACATGTTGATCAATGAACTGGCCAGTAGATGGCAATGTTACCACATTAGTGAAGTAGTTCTAAACCAAAGGCCCACTAGAGGGCCACAGGATGACTTAAGAGAATTGAAATCACTAAATTACACACATCACATTTGCCAAATTTCATCCAATGCTTGTTTTTTGATCATTTTGGGGTGCTCATTACGTTATAGTTTTGCTTTACGTCCGATTTTCCTACTAAAATTTTTTGCTTCCGCTAACTTTTTGTAAGAACACTTTAGTCAGGTTACTTTTTGTTTAATTCTCAGACAATTTTCATGTTTGAAGACATTAAATCGTGCCTAATCTTGAGTTTTAACATTCTAACATTCTTTTTATTTCATAAATACAACAAACAACAACAAAAAAACAGTTTCCTTTATCACAAAAAAAGTATACGATGTGAAGTTTTATTGGTATTTTAGAGCTTGCTAACATCAAATCAGGTAATATTGGGCCTTTTTTTGCTAATCAGCTAAATTTTATTACTGATCTATTATACAATACTAATATCAAACTGTTCCTTGGGACTGATGTAAATGACTGAATAGATCTCAGACCTGGCCTTGCGGGCTTGTTCCAGCAGGCTTTCAGCTCTCAGTATGTCAGAAGTGCTCTGATTGAGGATGTCCTCGACGTCTGTCAAGCTGCCCACACGCTCCCTGATCTCTGCGGTCAGGTTCTGCAGCTGGGCTGGAGTTGTGGGCATCTGCATCTGCAGAACCTCATTGGCCACAGCTTCGATGCTTTCCAGGTCCGCCCCATCTTCTGTAGTACCAGACAGAGTAGGAGTTAAAAATCAAGGATCTCATCATCCAAGCAATCTGTTTCAGGAAAGTGTTTCTTACGAGTGAGGAAGTCTCGGATCTGTTTGATGAGTTGGCGTAGCTCCTCGTTGCTGCCATCCACGCGCTTTTTGGTCTCGTTGGTTTTTGCCAGCACTTCTTGAGCATTAAGCTTTGCTTCATCTGCTTTTATCTTTGCCTCTGACACCTGAACAAACAAATTCAAGAAATCCTTTAAATCCAACAATGTCTTCACAAAAGCATTCAGCAGTTATCAAGTGCTTAACAGCAAACAGAGGCATATCTCTACAAAAATGCATGACATCTCAACAGCAGATAAGGTATCAGCTGAGAAGCCTCACCATTTTGGAGAGCTTGTCCACTTCCTCCATAGCACTGATGATCTCTAGGTCAAAGTCTTTGGTTTTCTGCCAGGCATTGTAGGCGAGCGTGGTGAGGCCATCACATCCCTCTCCTCCACACTTCCTGTTTCCTTCCCCATCCACACAGCTCAGGCCTCCGCAGGGAGAGTCGGCACAGTTCTCTGAGCCAGCTGGACTGCCACATGTCTATCCGGAGAGAGAGAGAACACAAAGTCAAAGCTAGGCTTTTACAATTAACATATGCAAAAATCACTAGCCAGGTTTTCATCCAAAGCCACAAATTTTGAATTTAAATTGGAACTTTTCCATCCGACATTGTCACTTCCTGATAAACTAGCACTGTACATCACTAATGAAAGTAGGAGAAGCTACTGAATATAATCATTTTCATATATAATAAATCACTTGCGCCTCAGAGCGAGCAGACGAAACAAAATGAATGCGCTCATTGTTTTCGGAGGCAGATGCTGCTTTTTGGAAATACAGTCATGTAGGACAATTATACAGAAATACTTAAACTGAAGCATTTAAGAATGACAATAATGATGCTGTGGATTGACATCGGTCCACTGGTTAGTCAGATTTTGTCGTCCCAAAGCGCAAAGTCACATGCGCTTTTTTGCATGACCTTTACTATTCCAATATGGCCGACGGCTTACATATAGCGTGCCACAGAATCAGCCACTAATGAGGCATCTATGCATTTATTTTTATGGTTCCAGGTAGTTGCAAGCTCAGAGCTATGCAAAAGTGTTTTGGAAGTCTGATTACTGGCCCACTCCAAAGACTCTATGTAGTAGGGGGGCGATTTTTCCGATTTTATTGAATAATTTGAATTTAATGTTACTTTTTTTTGCCACATCGCCCACCTTCAACTCTATGACTCTAGTCTCTTGATGTTACTTAATAAATAAGTAATAAATGAATTTAAAAGACATTGAAAACTAAACTTTGCTTATTAAAAACTACTGCATGTTAGTGATTAGATGAGCTCTTGACCATGTTCATCGATCTGTTGAACGCTTTACCTTCTCGCTGAGCTCAGACAGGTCCAGAGTCTCTAGTTGTCCAGCGAGGTTGTCCAGATTCTTCGCAAACTCATCCTGCCGCTGAATGAACTCTTCTTTGGTCTGGTTCATCAGCTCCTCTGTTTCTGTCCTCAGGGTGGCAGACTGATTGACCAGGTTGTTCGGATCGATGGTGGAGGCATTCGCACGGATCTCCGCCATCTGGGACTGCTCGTAGTATCGAGTCACGCTAGCTCTGGCCCCTGTGGATTGAAAAAACATGACGCATTGATGCACTGAAGAAAAGGGCTTTAGAAGATCTAGAGTGATTATTACTCACCTCGAATGTCTGAATTCTTCACAAACTCCACCTGCTCCTGAAGTTCCTTCACCGTCTGCTCCAGTTTCTGAGCTTCTTCTTTGAGGGACTTCAGTTTGGTGTCGGTGCTGTTGCTGTCGGATGAGATCTCCGACAAGGTCTCCTCCGTGAGGTTAAGGTTGGTGTTCATTTCAGCCATCAAGGCACTTCAGAGAGAAGATATGTTCAAACAGATTACCCTCATGGTAAGGATCTACAATTGCTTCCGCACTCTGAGAAAGGCGATAACTTACGTAGCTTGTTCGAGAAGTCCCTGGATCTCTGTTAGGGGCTGAGTGGCTGGATTCTCGGCCAGGATGTTGCGGATCGAGTTGGCATTGCTCTCGATGTTATTGATGGTGGCCTGGTACGGTCTGGTAATGCCAGTGGCTTTGATGGTATTTACTTTCTGGACCAGTCTGTGGGTCTGGTTGGTGAGGTCGCCCACAATTACATCCCATTCGGCGAAGCACTGGTGGCAGCGCTCGCAGTTTGGGAACTCGCCCATGTAGCCTCGAGCGCACGTGTCACACCGAGGCCCGGAAACACCTTCCACACAAACGCAGTGACCTGTGACCTTGTTGCACTGCTGCTCCGCGATGCCTCTTGGGTCGCAATCACATGCTGAAAATAGGAACAGGAACACTGAGGTTTAAGTACAGGGACCTGACATTTAACGCAGGCTTTTTATTAACTAAAGCTAGTTCTGTTAACTGAAATGAAGCTGATGTGAAATATGCATATTAGAGATTTTAAAAAACAAACAAAGTTGGCAACTAACTGAAATAAGTTTGATCTGAAGCATTCAAATTATTGACTGGAAATAAATGAAAAATAAAATAGCATTAAAACTAAAACGTAAAAATAAATCAAACCGAAATGGTAACATAAAAAAACTAGTACTGTCAAATGATTAATCGCGATTAATCGCATCCAAAATAAAAGTTTTTCTTTACATAATATATGTGTTTATGCTGCGTTTATTTATTATGTTTATATTAAAAATCATTAAATATATACATGCATGTGTTTGTATTTATATATACTTAATAAATATACACAGTACATACAAATATATTATGTAAAGAGAAACTTTTATTTTGGATGCGATCAATCGCGATTAATCATTTGACAGCACTAAAAAAAACAAAAAAAAACTAATCACTAAAATTAATCTGAATTAAAATTAAGACAAAAAATTAAAGAAAAGCTAATCAAAAATATTATAAAATATATAACAATATATAAATAATACTGAATAACTGAGCATGATGTTGCGTTAACAAAAGTCTACAAAAAGCAAAAAAAAGGTATTATATATATTTGAGCATTTTTGCATTTATAAAAAATAAAATAAAAAATAAAACATTGAAATTAAATTTTTAACTAAGAATTCAATAATTATGTGTTGTGTTTTGCATAAATGCATTGGCAAAATGGTGATTCAGTAATTATATATCCTCCAAATTTGTTTGACTGGATTGCTTGGCCATACTTCTACAGAAAGAGACTGATAATAGAAAGGCTAAAAGAAATGAACGAAGATGTTAAAGATTCATTGACTGTGGCATTTTCTGCAAACTTTGAGTGACTGTGACCTTATTAGGCTGGAGATGAAAGATTGAGCGCTGGAGTCAGGGGGAGGTGGTGGGAGTGGAAGGATGAAGGAAAAGATTGTTTGCGCACATTACTGCTGCACGGCGAGCGTTTGGTGAACAAAAGGCAATAACTGCCCCACAATGACAGACGAGACACTTAGCAAACACCACGCCAGCAATGACTTGACATGAGGCCCTTAAACAAACATACTCATCCATAGAAAAATGTAGTTGCAACGGCCTTGTTAACCTTCATCAAGACCATTTCACCAGTTAAGGAATCTATGTCCATATTACCTGTTACCTGTTTAGCACTATTCCAAAGCCTACTTAACAAGCTAGCTGTCTACTGCGACAGATACCTTCATCCGGTTCAATCGTGCAACTTAAAGGACAACGCTAATTTTTCTGAAAAGACGATAATTTCCCAACTCCCTTGGAGTTAAACCATTGAGTTTTTGAATCCATTCAGCCGATCTCCAGGTCTGGCGATAGCACTGTAACTTAGCATAGATCATTGAATCTGATTAGACCGTTAGCATCACGCTCAAAAATCACCAAAGAGTTTCAATACTTTTCCTATTTAAAACTTGACTACTTCTGTAGTTACATTGTGCACTTAGACTGATTGAAAATAAACATTTGAGATTTTCTAGACCAATATAACAAGGAACTATATTCTCATTCTGGCGCAATAATCAAGGAGCTTTGCTGCAGCAGGCGCAATGATACGTAGCACCTGAAAATACTGAGTACTATTTTCAGGCACTGCTTAAATTTAAATAGGACAAATATCGAAACTATTTGGTCATTTTTGTGCAAGATGCTAAAGGTCTAATCAGATTCAATGATTTATGCTAAGCTACAGCTAAAAGTGCTACCGCCAGACCCAGGGATCGGCTGAATGGATTCAAAACATTTAAGGGACTGATTTTGAATGCTCTCTGTTAACCACAACAGTAGTGCTCCTCATGCAACATGCAATTGATTCCAATTATACAGTTTGACATTAGCATGTTGCTACGTCAACAATGTACTACTCTAGTAACCATAAAAATACATAGAACTCACAAATATTGTGTGAAATTGTACATTTTAATTAGAATTCTATCAATACTTTTCAATACTGAGTGAAATATTAGCTCAAAACATTTTTGATGGTGCGTTCTGAAAAGTTAGTGTTTATGAGTTGGAAATTAAAATGTCAGGTGCATTTAAATCAACTCTGGGCATTGGATTTGCAAGGTTTCTCATTCATAATTATGACTTTGTGGTGGCATTCATTCAAAATCGGACACAAAAATGAGTCTTTTGCATGAAGGATAATATAATATTTGGCCAAAACAAATTATCTTAGCACACCTTGCATGTTAAGGCTGCTCTGTGCCTGCTTACATTTCTTTGTAAAGACATAACGCTGTATAGAAATGTCAGATTCCATGCTGCTCTGACCCACCACATCCCGTCGTATCAAAGTATACAGCTGAAATTGCAGTGTGAATGCATTCATGCCACCTCTGGGCAGTATTATGCAGTCAGTGTAAAGACACACAAATCCCAGTTCAGGAGCACTTCTGTGCAACCTTTGTAGTGTAAATTTGCCTTGAGGGCAGGAATATGATGCTGCCCTGGTATCTTATTAGGAGTTGTACCAAAGCGCATGTCTTTACAGGCAAATAGGTAACCAGAGACCAGCACTTTCTTCACCCCCGAGGAGAATTCAGGACAATACGTGTGACACATACAAAACGTGAATGGGGACCCTGTCTGGGACGGTTCGTTTACTTAAAACGCATTCCAGTGTGACGTGATTAAACACACATTCCTCAGGAAAAGACTCCTTTACCTAAGGCCGCTAATGCATACGAGCTACTAGAGATAGGGAATTATCTGGGAGGTTAATCCCTGCTATTACCCAGGGGGCCTCGGGAGGCACCGGGGGTGTTTCTTGTTGGGACAATGCCGTAAATGTGACCCATGGAGACGGTAACAGGCGTAGGAGCTTTTGTGTTGATGATGGGAAGTATTTAGTAGCAATTGACACAAAAATACTAGGATAGCCTTTTACTGTCTGAGGAACACATCTGCATTTTATTGTTTAAAAGCCGGGTTGAGGTTTGCACGAACCTTTGAAAAGCAGGCCTAAAATCAACAAGATTGAAATCAATGCATTGTGTTTGTGTACTTAGCAACCGTTTACATAGACGTATATGGCTAAGGCATGAGGATGTAAAACATATATCACACCAACTGAGAAGGAGAGCCACTGCCTCCCAAACTAAACCACTCGAGAGGTACTCCTGTAATAACAAAGTCCATTGTACTGCTGTTAAAGATTCATGATGATGTTAACAAGCTCTTGGAAACTGTGCCTTAAAAATGCACCAAATTCTGGGTTGGTCATATATTTGCCAGATTTGTGTAAACAGTAACCAGCCATGAGAGTAGTTGCCGCAGCATGACCAACATTCAATTTCTATCAATTTTGATTCTAACCGTCAGTAGCTTTTGATTTACCGATATATGTTTTATATATGGTTGTCAAATATATGGTTGTCTGATACAAGAATTTATACACATGGAAAATATGTTCAGACCACACAAGAACTGTTTTTGATTTAAGATCTTTGCATACTCAGTCGGAAATTCGATTGGAAAGGATGATGAACACGGGAAAAAATGCATATGAAAATTAATCTAATACTATACAAGGTTGGAGCAAAACATGAAACTGTAACATTTCGTTTACTGACGTGCTTCAGGCGGCAGCGCTAAAACTGGCAGTGCATTTACTTACTTACCAACAATCTACCAATCTTTCTGTTTTAAAGGTGCTGTGACGCCGAGTGGTTGAACTAGGAATTGCAGCTCAAATTTAAAATATTGGAGATGTCTTTTGTCACCCGGCCCCTCCTACTTAGACGCACATGCAGCCATAATGTGAAACAGCCAAAAATGCAGCCATATTAATGTATTTTTATGCTTTAGTAGAGTCAAAATCCTACATACAGCACCTTTAAGGTTTGTAACTGTTGAAAAATAAATATAAAAAAAAAATTATGTAAATTTTAGCACTGTATTTTTAAAGTTTACTATAAAAAAATAATTGTATTTTTTATAATACACATTTTTGTAATTTTAAAAGAATATATTATCATATTTTATTTATTATTTAATGTATTTAGATTTGTTTAAATAACCAAATTAAATAAAGCACAATTATACTATTTTCACGGTTTTAATTGTTACTATTTGAATATAATTTTATAACAATTTTTTTAATAGATATATTTAATAGTTCACACTATATGCAGTGTCAGCACCAAACTAAATCTCTAGGTGCTCTCATGAGAACCAGACCGAAAAAACCTATGTGCACCCCTGAATACATGTATCCTTTCCATCTGTTTTTCATCACCACGCAGATAAGGTTATTGTAAAAATGCATGGGAGGAAACGTCACTTCTTTAACACAACTATGTCTGGCTATCTCTCCTATCACAGTTTAAGGAACATTTTACCAAATTTGTTTTACATCTATGGCTAATAGAGCATGAGCTTTTAATTAACTTATATATTCAAGATATAAATGATATAAATTCAAGATTCCTCTCTTTTATTCCTTTGTATCAAACTCTGCTAAATGAACAAATGTAAATAGAAATGTAAATGCATAGCGCCATATTTGATCAGAATTGGGAAATCAGTTGTGGCTGGACAAAACGTAAAGTTTGGGATTTCACAAGCTTAGTATATTTAACAGGAAACCACATAAAGCAGAGCTCAAGCTGAACAAACGCTCAGCGCTGTGCTGGGAGAGTCATTGAGGGTGAGTCAACAGAGGGTTATAGAGGGGTAACTGGATCTTAGAGGAACACGGGGGGCTTCCTGCTCCATCAGGACTCTCCAAACAAATGGAGGGGTGTGGGGCTGGAACAGATCTCTGTCTGCTTCATCTGCCCAAAGAGAGTCCAAAACCTGGTCTGCTTGAGACCAAATGGCTTATTAAAGGAATAGTTTGGGTGAAAAAAGCATGTGACTACCTTCATGTAGTTCCAAAAAAATGGACTATAAAAGTAGTTTACATGACTTGTGTGGCTTTGTGTGAAATGTTACTCCCTGGAAACTTATGAAGTAGTGGAAATGCTGATGGTGGGTCATATTTTGCATGTATTGTTCTTAAGAATGAGCTGTTAATTGGGCTGAGATTCTAAAATGATCTTAAAGGAGATAGCCTGTAGATAGCCGACGGTCAGAATATCATCTGAATCTGCCCTTCCCTTGCGTTCAGGACCTCAAAAGCATCAGAAAATTCTTCATCGTGTTCAAATAGGTTTTTTTAAAGATATGTTCTGCACAGCCGCAAATACAGTCAGAGCAAGGACAAAGCCTCTTTTCTGAGCAGGAGCGCTGCAGCAGACTCTAATGGCCCCATCAGGGGAAGCCCACGAATACAAAGGTGCATTGTGGGAGTAGAGAGGGTATTGCGAGGCTTCGACAGATCCCCACACGAGCTCGTCATGGTCCTGCACATCTGGGGCAAATCTTTCTGCTAGATATTTCTACAGAACTGGGTTGTCTACAGACTTTATGGTTTGGGGTATTGGCAGAGGGTTTTTGATATGTCAGCAAAAAGAGTTATTTAATGTTCAGCAGAGATCACTTAAATTCAGGATTTACTTTCTAAAATTAAATTAGAGTACCCGTTTTCCTGGTCTTATCATGCACATTTAATTGGTGCAAATTTTTCAGAATACAAAATAATAGTCTTCGGACTCCTTTCGGTCATAATGAAGACTACATAGTTGATTTATTGAAATTAAATAATAATCAGTGCTGTCAAACGATTAACTGCAATTAATCGCATTTATGTTTACATAATACATGTCTGTGTACTGTGTATATTTATTGTTTGTATATATATATATATATATACACATACAGCATATATTTAGAAAACATTTAAATGTATATATTTATATTCATATAATTTGTATTATATATATATATATATATATATATATAAATATTTCTTAATATATATTCAAGCATGGTTGTTTAGTTATATTATATACATAATAAATATAAATTGTACACACATTTGCATAATATACATCATAATTATTAATAATTATACACTAATAATAATACAAACCTTTAATTTTTTTTCAGTTTGTATTATCTTTGAAATATTTTCAAAAATATAAACACAATACCTGCTCATCAAGGTTTTATTTATTTGATCAAAAATGCATTAAAACAGCATTTTAATTGAAAATGTTCTGATATATTTTAAAATGTAGTTTATTGGTGGGATGCATGAATTACTCCAACATTCAGAAATCATTGTTATATGATGATTTGATGATCAGTAAACAATTAGCAGTATTATTATCATCAGGTTTTTTTACTTTTTGGAGTGGGCAGGGGCAGTTTTCATCATTTAAAATAAATAAAATAATACGATAATTAATATTAAAACAAGTATCAGAGTCAACTTGTGTTATTTTATTAAAAATAAAATAAACAAATAACACACTGAAATAAATTATTTCCTAATACATAATATACTGGTTGCCTTAGAAATGCATCACATTACTAAAGCTCAATACATTGCTATTATCACTACTATCATAATTGACTAGCTCATTTATTGCACTGATATTTTTCAGGTTTTTCTAAACTCACCGTGACATTTGACCTCAGGGTTTCCCCAGAACAGCTCTCGACACTCTCGACAGGTCCTGCCACCAAACCCAGGTTTACAAGAGCACTGGCCCATAATCTGTAGCACAGAGAATAAAAAATAAACAACCATCCATGTGCACTTTACTACGATCCCCAGTCTGACAGGTGTGTGTGCAGGTGTCCTGACCTCGTTACAGGACGAGCTGAAGGAGTGGCTGAGGTCGCAGTCACATGCCTCGCAGCCGTTCCCACTGGCCATGTTCCAGGTGTCCGGAGCGCACTGATCGCAGCGCTGGCCCGTCACTTGAGGACGGCACTGACACTGACCGCTGCTCAGGTCACAGCTGCAGTTACCTGGAGAGGGACACGTCTCCTCAACGGTGCCCATGTGATTACACACACACTCTGAGAAAGAACAGGAATAAACATTAGAAACTCAGCGGCCTGGAGTCAAGTGCATAGTTATATTAGATGCACAAAATATACTTTAAAAATTATTTATTTTCTATACTAGTATAAACAAACTTTATCTAGACATCAAAAGTACTATTCTTTTTAATTGTCCATACTACGTAAAAAAAAGTTATTGAAAAACTGTTCAATAACTTTTGACTCATAGTGTACGTATAATAAAAATGTTTGCATTTATAAACGCATATAAAATATATTTTGTAAACACAGTATTGAAGCACTAAAACAATTGAACGTTTCCTGAAGAACATACTCCTGCAGCTCTGGGTCAGTGCGTTGCCATAATAGCCGAGCTTGCAGCGGTCGCAGCCCTCGCCCTCGCTGTGGTACAGGCATTTGAGACAAACACCCGTTCGGGCGTCACAGGACTCCGGGTCCGTCATGTCGATGTTGTTGTTGCACTGACAGGGCCGACACTCTCCGCCCACCTCGTGTGGGTTTCCATAATACCCAGGAGCGCATTCTTCACACCTGGCACCTACGGGTGACACGAGACCAGAGGTGTGCTGAATTACAGCTTTCACGGATACAAAATTACACATTACAAGACAAAATATCACCATATTCTTCCACAGACAATATTGTTCAAGTTTTTTTGAAAGAAGACTCACTAAGGCTTCATTTATTTGATGAAAAAATACATTGAAAAGAGTAATATCATGAAATATGATTACAATTTAGAAATCAGAACTGTTTTCTATTTGAATATATATTAAATGGAATTTATTCCTGTCATCAAAGCTGATTTTTCAGCATCATTACTCCAGCTTCAGTGCCACATGATCCTCCAGGATCACTTTAATATGCTGATTTGATTTTTAATATGCGATTATTATTAATGTTCATTAATATGTTCAATAAAATCATTTTTTTGTTTAACGTGTCGAAACACTTATGATGCTGAAAATTCACAATAAATTATGTTTACATACATTTTAGATTATTATATATTATATTTTAAATAATTATAAATAAATTATATTTTAAATGGTTTCAAATAGAAAGCAGTTCTTTAAAAATTGTAACAATATTTCAGTTTTTACTGTATTTTAATCAAATAAACGTAGCCTTGGTAAATGTAGCACAAGAGACTTCTATCAAAAACATAAATCACAAAAACCTCCCGACTTTTGAATGTTACAGTAAACTATATGACAAGTTCTAGCATGTGTTGTGATGCAGGAAATGTGCAGCGTACAGATGCTCTTATAAATCAAATAAATGTGTGGTTACCTTTATATCCCTGGTTGCAGACGCAGAACACCTGGTTGGAGTCGAGGCTCTTATAACAAGCGCCGGAGAACTGTCTGCCGCTGCCTGGACCGTCCGGACACATGCAGGGGCGACAGTGGTCTCCAGAGCCCAGGACGGGGTCACCATAATAGCCATTGAAACACCTGAGGAAGAGATTTTATAAATAAAGGCTATACTTTCAAGCTAATACAAACTATAACGTAGTAAAAGGACGCAGCGACTGACCTCTCACAGTTGTGTCCGGTAGTGTGGTCCCGGCAGGACAGACACTGTCCCGTGAGCGGGTCACACTGCTCAGCGTGGCCATTACAGGTGCAGGGGCGACAGTTTGGGAATCCCCAGTGTCCCGGCAGACAGCGTTCACACTGCCGCCCATACGCACCGGGAATACACTCGCACTGACCGGTGGCCTCGTGGCAGAAGGAGTGGACGGATCCCTCAGGACTGCAGTCACATGCTAAACCAACGAGAAACCACGTTACACTTGTGAAAAAAATATCAAAGAAATATCAAATATCAAAGAAATATGTGCTATTGATCAGTTGTACTCACGCCTGCAGCCTTGCGGCCCAAAAAGGAAGGTTGCTGGGGCGCATTTGTCACAGTTTCTGCCGACCACGTTGGGACGGCACTGGCACTGGCCACCGCTCGGTTCACAAACGGTGCTGAGAGAGCCCTGCGGGTCACACTGACAGGCTGAGAGAAACAGAGGAGAAAAAAGAAATACAGGGTTAATCATTTCAAGTCTGAATTGACCCTAAATAAACTTAACCGATATTATTGCTTTTACTGTTAGGATCGACCTACTTTTTTTTTTTTTTTACCAAATTTTATTGTTTTTCACATCTTTTGTCTACATTCTAGAGATCAACCAATATATTATACAAGATTTGAGGATTTTACTTGAATATCGGTTATGTGCTGTAATATCGGTTTATATCAAGCAGACAGGATTAACCAGTAGAAATCTGTCAACCGGTAGGAAATTTGGACTGTCATCTCTGTTGCGTGTGGCGTTTCTGTTCATGGAAACTTATTAAACATTTTTAAACATTGCAAGTGATTTTATTATGCATTAAAACGCAATCAGCAGCATAAAAATTGTTTTAAGTTGGTTATTTCTATCTTTTGCGGTAGTTTGTCAGTTGAAAAATATCATTTTACATTTCCAAACATTATTTTTGTCATTAATTGTAATAATGCAGTGAGATTATTGTCTGCACAAGGAGTCTGACAACAGCCAGTGCTCCCCTCTTCTACATTTATGTATGTAATCCATATATTAGGTAATCTGTTGTAAAAAAAAACTTTTGGCTAACAACATTTTAATATCAGTATAAACAAGTTGGAGCTTGCAAACAGTTTAGCATGGGCTCAAACCTAAGAAAGCCTCTTTGGTGGATGTGCACAACTTATAAATCACTCTGAGGTAATTCACTCGACACCTGAGTTCAAACCACCTGCATAAAAATGCTTGCTTGGTGACTTGGCAAGTCATGACACCACCAAAGACCCACAAAAACCCACAGGACTAGAGAAGTCACTGGTGCAGGCCAAAAGAGGCAGGAAATTTGACTTCTTCTTTAAACCAAACACTAGTCCTAGTGGATCGCAAAAGCAGTGCTGAGGACTAAAGTAACAACACCTTTTCAAATAGTCAGACTTTTCTAGTGACTAGCTATGCTTTCCAAAATGTAGCAGGTCGTTGGCTTTTATGCCACATGATATTGTGCATGCCAAGTAAATTGAGTTACAAACATCCTAAAATGTCAAATGGCATAGCTAAATTATTTAATGTTTCATGATCTTTTATGCTTTGAAATGTACAAATATTTGACCGGTTTTGCAGATTAAATATTTTAAGTAAAAAATAATCGTTTTTCACTAAATTAACTGATGAATGAATATTCCATTATTTTAATTTCTGCAGCACAATATCAATACATAACAAAAACATTTCTATAAAATATTTACTAAAAAAGTGAAAATTTGACACAAATAATGTATTGAAACAGATCTCACCACTAAAATTTAAATGAAGGTCAATTAAGACATCGATTTTTGATCATCCAGTTTAATATTGTCACCATTCTTCATTCAAAAGCAAACGGTAATTTTGTGCCATTATACCGCTCTGTTAAATTTGTATCATCAGATGTAACTGTTATACATTTAAAAGTTGCATATTGTAAAAGACTGCCTCCTCACATAGCTTCAGTGTTATTTGCTACTTATTAAAGTGTAGCCTTGAAATGTGGCCTGATTTGACTGTAGTTTTAACATGATGTATCATATGAAGCTAAACAGTTTCTTAAAGTATGACTTGAAGATGTCTTCTCAGTAGCAGTGTGTTATTTTTTTAGATTTTCACACTGATATTTATAGTCAGCAAAGCTTGCGTTCTGATTTATGCCTCTGGCCATGTCTTTTGCTTTCTTCTTGTCCTGACAGTTGATGAAATTTTAAAGTCTCAGACAGGAAGTGTGTAAAGCAGTGTAATTATGCCTGAGGCTCTGTTACAAGCTCTGACACGAGGCAGGAAAGCACCTCTGATGAGAGACAGCAGGCAGAGGAAAATGAAAGCTGAATGAACGATGACAGAATGAAGACTGGCACGTCTATCATAAAGGGAAAAAGGGATTCTTATGTGGTTAGAGAATGGAGCCAAAGTCATGCTTCAATGACCGGCTGAGAATCTGTATGTGTTCACAGATTTGTGATATTAGAAGCAGAATAAGAAAAGTACAGTGTGGCGTTCCACTTGCATTTGCAACTAAAACTAAAAGTATACAAACAGTAAAATGCATGTGCAAACAAAACAAAAAAAACACGCAACAGATCTATAAAATTCTGTTTTATGAAGTTTGAGGTCATTAAAAGTATCTTAAATGATGCAACATGCCTTAACTATCACTTTAAGGTGTCTTAAATAAGGCAGCACATTTTAAAGGTTCAAGATATCAGAGCAGTTTGCAATCACCATTGTATTTATGCCAATACATGCTTAGGATCTACTAACACAGTCTCACAACCAATACGTATTTATAAGGGGGCTAATTAATAAAAAACCGTATAACTTCACATGTACGATTTTATACAATTTGCCTAAACCCCAGTGATGGGTAGGTTTAGGGGCGGGGTTAGGTGTCTGTCATTCTTAAAAAATTATACAATTTATATACATTTCCAAAAGAATTGGAAAATTGTAAAATATTTATCGTATGAATTTGTAAGAGTGAGATTGAATTAGCCACCTCGTACATATGTATAAATTGCCTTGAGATCAGGCTGGATCTTCTACTGTTTAAAGTTTACTTTAAAGGTGCCATAGAATGCACTGAAAGAATATTTTAAATTGTTCTCTGATATGTACATAGAAGGTATGTAGCTTAGGTAAGGGGAAAAAATGGCCAGAAACG
>JAUMHG010000079.1:11376200-11388245 GCA_032359395.1 Enteromius anoplus | reverse complement strand
TTTTCAGTCGTCTTTTGCGAACACTTGATTTATATAAGAAGTAGGAAACAATGGTGTTTGAGACTCACAGTATGTTACGTCCATGCACTGAACTGTTATTATTCAACCATGCCAAGGTAAATTCAGTTTTCCATTCTATGGCAACTTTAAGTTGTTTATACTGTAATCCATTCAGCCGATCTCCGGGGTCTGGCGAAGAACTGTAGCTTAGCATTGATCATTAAAAATAATTAGACTGTTAGCATCTCTCGCTCAAAAATGACCAAAGATTTAGTTTAGACATTTTTCCTATTAAAAACTTGACTCTTCTGTAGTTAAATCATGCAGCCATGGCAGGGTAGCAAAGTTCGTTGATTATTACGCCAGGATGAGAATATAGTTCCTAACCATATCAGCCTAGGAAATCACAACTTTTCATTTTCCGTCAGTCTTAGTACATGATTTATCTACAGAGGAGTCAGGTTTTAAATAGGAAAAATATCGAAACTCTTTGGTCATTTTTGAGCGAGAAATGCTAACGCTCTAATCTGATTAAATTATCTATGCTAAGCTACAGCTAAAAGTGCTATCGCCAGACCTGGAGATCATGAGATAAATGGATTTGAAAAGGGTAAAACTTAACTACTTAACTCTTGGGGAATTGGAAAATGTGGAGTGTTTCTTTAATAATAAACATTACAAAACAAGAGCCTTGGTGCATTTTGGGCTTACATTATGCATAATGTTTTTTTGTTTTGTTTAATTTTCCCCTGTTTATCATTGGTAGTTTGGTTACACACACACAAAACACATTAAAAAAACACATTTCAAAATATATTTTTTGTGTATTTATTTCTCACTGTAGATGTGCACTAAATGCTTAATGTGATTAGGAGCGAATTAGTCCAAGCGGATCCTTACTAATAAAGTTTTATGAGACTTGCGGTCCTAAATACCTGGTATAACAAATGTCTCAAAATTATTTTAAGATGTCTTTAAAGTCGAAACACAAAACTGTTGCGCCCCCTACATGTTCGCTTTCTGAGCTGTTTTAAATCCATGAAAAACTTAGTTTGTACATTTATGTGACTAGACTGGTTATAAACAATTGGTGACCTATGACAATGTTAACTTTATGGTGTCTACATTGCAATATAATGAGCAGTCAGTGATGGTAAATATTATATTCACTTCAAAATAAGAGTCCTTGTGTATTCATAACTAAAAATCCAACATTACAAATTAAGTTTTTTCCCGATTGATATTGGTGTTTTGGTTACACAAAAAATGGTTTCTGAAATTGAATTCAACATACAGTCATGTAATATTATAGTAATGTTTTCTAGCAATATAGTTTATATAGTAAATGATTTATTAATTTAAGGTGGGTAATTGATTATGACCTTATGACTGTACCTTTAACTCCCTGGTGCAGGAAAGCAGACACACTGAAGATGTAATTCCTGCAGATATCAGTCATGGGGGTTTTCACCACTGCTTGGCTGTTCTCCAGACAGCGGTAGCGCTGGAAGGTTTCCCAGGCGCTGTTGGTCACCATGTCTCCACCCTCTGACCCAGAGCCAGAGAAAAGATCCAAGTTTTTGCAGTGTGGCATGAGGACGATCTGAGAGCAAGATCAGAAATCGGACGTTCAGCATTCGAAGATTCCTGTGCAATAGTGACAAGGTAAAAGAGGGAGCCTACCGAGTCGATAAGCGTGTACGGTGACTGCACATCACTGAGAGCCGAGTAGCGAGACAGACTCAAGCGCACGGTGTAGTTCAGGCCTTCTTCGAAACACACAGGCCTGGACAGCACCACATACCTGATGGGCAAAACCAACTGTATTCACTTTCTCAGATTGAACACTCAAAGACATCAGCTTAATAAAGCCTAGCGAACAGCCATCTAAAGGAGCAGTCACGTTTTTTTGTAGTTCAGCTAAATTTTGCAGTCACAATCTTCAATAGAAATTGCCACATGCTGTTATTTTGCATGAGGGCAAAATATTTCCATACGCAGATTTCGCAACAGGTTCAAGTTGGTCAAGCAAATTTGCTTCACTGAGCAACAGAAGCTGCTTTGTTTGAAAGTGACTTCTTGATGTGCTTCACACATCACTACACTACTGGCTATAAACAATGGGTCTTTTTCTTGGCTGCAAATATAGCTGATGTGATCACATCTGACTGAAAACCTAACTAGACAGCAACCTAACTGAAATGAAACATCAAAATAACAAAGGCAGGACCTCTGTAGAATGTTGCAAAATGTAGTTTACTATAATCTAGAATAGGCTTCAGTGTTTTTTTTTTTTAATATTTATATATATATATATATACATATATATATAATATTTTGAATTAGCTTTTTAACGCATGGTAAATTTGTTGTACGTTTATTTATTTAGTTTATGTAAGGTGGTACTGATTGATAAAGTGGTGCCATTTAAATTTAAATTTTTAGTAATTCAATTATGCACAGCTCTTTTGTTTTTTTTTAGCGCTGTTAAATGATTAATTATTATGTATATAAATATGCACACATGCCTTTATATATTTTAGAAAAATGTGTTATGTTTATATTTTAAATATATGTATATACAATATGAATTATATACATATAAATATATACATTGTTGCCTCGGCAACATTTCAAATGTTTGTTTAGCTTTTCATCTAATATTTAAGTTTTATTTTATTCCAGCTTCATTTCAATAGTTTTTAATGGTTTTAGTTTATTTTAGTCCTTGCATAAATACTACATCTACAGCATGATGACTTCAAACACAGCCTAGTAATTACTGGATGAAAGGTAAAGTGCATCAGGTGGTCCATCTTTCTTCTCTCGTACCTGGATCCGGGATGCAGAGACACCACCTGGTTGTCATCGTCGGGCATTGTGTTTGCACACCGGCTGTCGGCGGTAATGACTCGAGGCCTGATGACTGTCATCAACACCTCCTCCCACTGCTCCGGCAGCTACACACCACCAAAGAGCAACAGAGGATGTAAAAATGTATCAGCTTAACCTTCAACTCAAGTCTGATGAAACTTGTCTACACAACTAAGCTGTTCTATAGAGGAGTAGAGGAAGTCACCTGAGGCTCATATCGGATGATAATGTCGTACTCCATAGAGTAGGGAATGTTGTCGATGCTGAACTCAAGATAAGCACCTTCAGGAACGTTCACAAAACCAATGCCGGTCCAAGTAGGAGATCTGTCCTGAGGCTGGGGTCTCGGGACAACTGTTACGCCCTACAGATAATTAAAAAAAAATATATATATATATACATATATATATAGAGAGAGAGAGAGAAAAAGATGCATATATATAGAGAGATATATATAAAGATGCATCATTCAAATTCTCAAAGACTTCGACAGATGGCAATAATGAGGACACGTACAGGTCCAAAGTTGGCGTCCTCGGCTTCATAAGTGTAGTGGTCCAGAGCGATGAAGTAAAAACCAGACTCCACCTGGTCACAGCGTCTGCCAAACATGTGCTCACGACACTGACACTGACCCGTTTCAGGAGAGCAGCTGGGGACAAAAACGACGTCAGGAAGTTTAGATGCTTCTTCCTAACGATCTGGAGGACATATTTAATGCTGACAGAAACAGTCAAGACTCAAAACCTGAGAGAAATTGCACCCATCTGTTTGTTGGAGTGCAGTTAAAGCCTGTCTTTGTAAGTCATGCAAATACAGTTTTCTTATTGGATGATACAGCCAGTTCAGAATGAGACTAGAAAAACATTATTTTTGTTGTCCACATTTACATGTAATTTGTACATTTATATATTATATACATGCATGTGTTTGTATTTATATATGCATAATAAATATACACTGTATACATATACATATTATGTAAACTAAATTAATTGTAATTAATTAATTAATTAAATGTAACATTTTTAAAACTAAAACCGAATTAAAGCTATACAAAAATATAACTTACAAAAAATAAAAACTAAAATAAAATATTACTAAAATCTGATTCTATAATAGTAAATTATTATAATATAATTATTATATAATAAAAGTAGTAGTAATAAAAAAATAGTGATTAATTGTATTGGAATGAGAGATTCAGGAACTTCAGCCAGAACAGAGTTGTTTTACTCACTGGTTGTTGATTGCACCGCCATGATCACAGTCACATGGTCTGCAGCCATCCATGTCGTTACTGAGACCCCAGTGCTGAGGCTATGAGAGAGAGACAGAGACACACAGACCATTTAAACAACATAGAGTTTACAACAGACCACACAAGAAGCTAAATGTAAGCAGTGGTTCTTAAAGGCAAATGGTCACATTTTAGAAAAACTGAATGCAAGAAATTTGGAAATAAATAAATAAATATAATTGCTGAAATGTAAAAGTATATATATATATATATACAATCATTTACAAAAGTGTCACATTATATTTTCTAAAAGCACAATGCTATGTTTCTAAAATCATTCACAATGCTGCTGCACAAAGACCAATGAATGGACCAATAAAGTAAACATGTCACGCACCAGACACTGGTCACAGTTCCGTCCGGTCACCAGACGTTTACAGTAGCAGTTTCCTGAGTCTGTATCGCATGGACTTCCACCTGGAACCGTTCCCAAAGCATTGCATGTGCACGCTGGGTAACATTTAAACATAAGCAACTTTTATTTAAGATCTTTCTAAACCATTTTTACATGAACTGATGAACGATTTGGGTCGGCTGTAGTGTGTAAGGCATGGACTTACGCTGGCATCCCAGAGGGTCATCGCTGAGCCCGTAATGGCCCTGTTTGCACTGGTCACAGCGCTCCCCCTCAACATTAGGCTTACAGCGACACTGACCCGTGATCAGCCCAAGAGACACGTCTGTCAGAGGATCACACACTCCGCCGTTGAGAGAGCCGACTGGATCACAGTTACAGGCTGGAAAAGACCAATCCAGACAGCGTACTTAAAGACAATGAGAGGAACTGCGGACAGCTGGAAAACTAACAAACAGAGCCATGATCATTCTTATACTATATCAATGCTGCAGTAAAGTGTTTTGGTAACATGCATATTACTAGAATATTAGCCTTTTATTAGTAATAATTAAACACACATATATATAATAAAATATATTTTTATATTTTTTACTATTAAATGTGTGCACTGTTACGAAAATTAAATTTACCAGAGTTAATTTTAGTATCTACAAAATAATTAGTTAATAAGCATATTTTTTGTTAATTCATGTTTGTTATAAATGAATATTAACTTAAAATGCAACAAACATAGAACATAGAATATGTGCACATAAAATGCACTTTAATCAAATAAATAAAATATTTTAATTGTATTAATATTAATTAATTGTATTACACTGTAAGCTATTATCATAGTTTGATGTATAGCTCAGAGACCACATTTCTGCTTTGTGGTCAAAAAGTTCAAACTGAAAACCTCAGTCACCACAGCAAAAGAGGAATGTGAAACCCTAGACGCGTGTGGTTTGAGGAAAGGTGGCGCTTCGCCTTGTGGTAACGCTCTTCTTCAAAACCCAGGTGTTTTTGCTCCTAAATCTGCACGAGCAGAGATGAACAAAGCAACAGCTGGACCAGACTTACATCACAAACTAGACCAGACAGGTAGAGGAGCAGCAGTTGTCTGGAGGGGGAGAGAAGCCCAGAGGAAATGACAGGAGAGGAAATGAGAGGGGACACGTACACTCGCAGATGCTGGGGTCACGGATGTCTTTCTCCGGATGCTGGTAGAAGAAGGGTTTGCACTGCTCACACTTGTGACCCATGGTGTTGTGTCTGCAGTCGTCACACACGCCACCGCTCACATTACCCGAGGCTTGATACACGGCCATGTCGAAATGACAGGAATCAGAGTGATGATTGCAGTTACACTCTGTGAAAAAACAAAGAAATAGAAAACTATGAGGTTTGAAAACTATAACATGTAACAATTGCATGACAAAGAATTACAACGTTTGAAAACTGTATCGATGTAACAATTGCTTGACAAAGAATTACAACGTTTGAAAACTGTATCGATGTAACAATTGCTTGACAAAGAATTACAACGTTTGAAAACTGTATCGATGTAACAATTGCTTGACAAAAAATTACAGCGTTTGAAAACTGTATCGATGTAACAATTGCTTGACAAAAAATTACAGCGTTTGAAAATTGTATCGATGTAACAATTGCTTGACAAAGAATTACAGCGTTTGAAAACTGTATCGATGTAACAATTCATGACAAAGAATTACGATGTTTATAAACTGTATTGATGTAACAATTGCTTGACAAAGAATTACAATGTTTATAAACTGTATTGATGTAACAGTTGCTTGACAAAGAATTACAGCGTTTGAAAACTGTATCGATGTAACAATTGCTTGACAAAAAATTACAGCGTTTGAAAACTGTATCGATGTAACAATTGCTTGACAAAAAATTACAGCGTTTGAAAATTGTATCGATGTAACAATTGCTTGACAAAGAATTACAAAGTTTGAAAACTGTATCGATGTAACAATTGCTTGACAAAAAATTACAGCGTTTGAAAACTGTATCGATGTAACAATTCATGACAAAGAATTACGATGTTTATAAACTGTATTGATGTAACAATTGCTTGACAAAGAATTACGATGTTTATAAACTGTATTGATGTAACAGTTGCTTGACAAAGAATTACAACTTTGAAAACCGTATCGATGTAACAATTGCTTGACAAAAAAATACAACGTTTGAAAACTGTATCGATGTAACAATTGCCTGACAAAGAATTACGATGTTTATAAACTGTATCGATGTAACAATTGCTTGACAAAGAATTACGATGTTTATAAACTGTATTGATGTAACAATTGCTTGACAAAGAATTACAGCGTTTGAAAACTGTATCGATGTAACAATTGCTTGACAAAAAAATATAACGTTTGAAAACTGTATCGATGTAACAATTGCTTGACAAAGAATTACAGCGTTTGAAAACTTTAACCCGTAACTATAACACGTAACAACTGCATGACAATGAATTACGTTGTTTGAGAACTACAATGCAGTATCAATACCATAATAAAGAAATATGATGTTCAAAATCTATAATGACGAAACAATAGCATGGCAAAGATTTATAAAGTTTCAAAACTATAATGCAGTAACAATTTCACGACAAAGCATTACAATGTTTAAAAACTATAGTGCCAAAAAAAATGCATAAAAAAAGATTAATAATGTTTTAAAACTATAACGCAGTAATAAGTTAAAGTCAAAAAGTCACGTTTAAAACTATTGCACGACAGAATTATGATGTTTAAAAACTGTAACGTTGTACCTGTATTTGTACAACAAATACGTACGATTTTGAAAGCTATACAGCAGTAACAACTGTACAACAAAGAATTTTTGACTATGTTTTTTAAAGAAGTTACAACAGTTACAAAAAATGTTTGTACTGTTACAAAAAGTTTGGTGTATCTGAGTTAGTAACAAACCAAAGTTAAAATACTGATACCAAAACTTCATTAGAAACTACAGGGCAGTAACAATTGTATTCAAAAATAGAATGTAAGCATTGTTTATAAACTCTCATGCAATAACACTGACACAATGCTATAATACCAATGATTAAATACTTCATAGCAGTGACAAAAGTACACTAAAAATAATGTTACAAAACTTGCAAAACTGATTTGCAAAGTAAATCTTTAGAAAATCCACTGGTTTCATATGGCTAGTTATGTGTAATTAAAATAAAACTATATTTAAAATCAAACCATGTGCTGTAACTATCAAGTAATTTGTCAAAGTGCATTTTCGTTACATTTCGACATAAATATCACTACATTTTATGACCAGAATTGATGTTGTCACAAAAAGATATTTTAAAATAAATTAACGATTTAATTGACCAATAACTGAGAATAGCAGAAGATCCTACTTTTACAGGCGTTGGTGTTGCGACCCTCTGCAGGTCTCCAGGGCAGGTCGTGGTAAAAGTCTTGGCAGCGCTCACAGTTCAGCCCCATGGTGTTATGATTACACATGCAATGGCCATGGACCTACAACAAAACAGACATAGCAGTGATAACCAAGAACAAAATAAATGTACTCAAAATTTAAGATACATGTAGAACGGGATATTGAAAGACGACACAAATTATAAACAGAAGTCATCAGAATGAATTTGAGCTAATTTCCTACTCAGACCCTAAAAGGGAAATGTTTTTCATACAAAAAAACTCCAAAAAGATGGGGTTGCTACAAATCCGGCCCTAAACCAGATGGCAACAGGAAATGTTTATACTGGATGCATCTGGTCTACATTAAACAAGCTCCAGTGCTGGCACAGACATAGATCTAGATGCAGTCTATATGAGAGCCTTTACAGAACTGCTCTGTGCCTGGAGATGATCCAGAGACACTTCAATGCCTTTGAATAAAATTCCTGCTCATAAAAAGGTATTGAGATTGAGATATGGATGTAATATTCGTGCTTTACATTTGTAAGACCTGCAACAGACTGAGGCACATCGGATTGTAAACAGAGAAGACTGCAGACTAAACAGGAACCTCACCATTGAAATAAAACTGCAGAAACACATACTACTTCATGCATAAATGAAACCAAACCAAAAAAAGGTTTGTAAACAACATACTCTGCGTGCATTTTCTCTGCCACGTGATTATTTGCACTGTAAACTGTTCAATAATGAAACCACGAGGCGGTCCGCATACTTTCATACTAATGTGAAACAGATCTAAACGGAATTAGCATTGGACTTCCAACGATTTCCTTCATGACAAATGTGTGTGAGATGTTTGCTTCAAAGCAGAGGCTTAAAAAGCCACAAAAATGGTCTGCCGCATTTAAATGTGGCATAAATCAAAAACGACTTCCTATTCAATTTACTTACAATTACAATAAAGCATTAAAATTGTGTGTTTTTTAAAAAAAGCTTCAGAAAACAGTCGGGCAGAATACCTAAACAAACTTAATGGCCAAAGTATACTTCGGACATCTGCATTACGTCATTTTTGTCATCAGGAGGACGTGTGGACAGCGTGCAGGCAATTTTTTGAGACCACACGGACTATCCGCGTTCAACAGTCCGGACTAATCCATGAGTAAGTATACTTTGAAAGCTCTGTGGACGCGGCCTTAAGTTGGCCTACACTGGACACGATAAAGAGACCTTTGAAAACCATTTGGAATATATTTCAGCACGTCATAAATAGAACGTGGCAGATTTGTTGCGTCGCGTCATATCACTATCGCGAAGATATCTTAAAATATATGCACAGCACACATACATATATTTTCTAAAAAATTACTTGTTTTGTTTGCGATCAATTAATGTAAAATAAAGCATTATATAAATAATGCATTGCATAAAACTCACCATGCCGTCCACGACCTCTCCGGCTCCATCGATGGGGGCACATTCAGATGCGTGACCATAACAAAAACAGTTTCCTCTCACCACCATGTCGTAAATGGCATAGTAGTACTTCTCCTTGATCTCTATGCGTGAATCCAGAAGATTGTCCCCGAGAGTGTGCAGCCTAGTGAACTTCACCCTCAAATTAGTGATCTTTAACATGTCTATAAACGACAGGGAGCAAGAAGTCAGAAATTTGCTTCACATTATTAGTCCACTTAACGACGAGTGTGTATGTTTTCATCCTTACTTTGAATTCTGGGGCTGTACGGATCCTCAATCCTGAAAACTGGATCCAAAACCCTAAAGATGGCCTTCAGAAGGAAAAAGAGTAAGTGGAAAATCCAGTATATAAGCAAGTTTTCAACAGAAGTGCAGTGCATTTCCAGAGTTCACCTCGCCCTCGGTCGACGGTTCAATGTCGGAGTAGCGGGAATCACAGATAACGTCGTCCACTTTAGTCATGGGTCCTTGAGAGACGAAGGGGAAGGAGGACTCGCAGTCATAGGCGAAGTAACGGTACACCTGCCAAGTCTTCCCGAAGTCTGAAGACCGTTCGATCAACATAGCAGCAGGTCTGAATGTCTAGATAAGGAGCACAAGAGAGAATATCTAGATAGGGAGCATGGGAGAAAACGTCTAGATAGGGAGCATAAGAGAAAACAGTAGACTTCAGATCAATACAATCCAGTTGGAGGATAATCCTGCATCATCATTCAGGATTAATCCATACATAATATCTAAACTGGATTCTTGGTTACACTTTATTTTAAGGTGACGTTACCTTAAATTACACCAATTAGGGTTAGTTGCTTATTCCTAATTTACTGTTATTACTAATGTATTAGCATGTAATGTATGTCACCTTAATATAAAGTGTTACCCATTTTTATTACTTGTAAAATGAAAATTAAAGTGATTTAAAGTGCACCTTAAAAATACAAATAATCATGATGTAATGTGACATTTAGGGTAATAAATAATAATAATAATAATAAGTGTTTAAGCATCAATATAGAATTTCTGGCCAAAAAAATTATCTTATAATTTTTTTATGTTATATCCAATGACAGATAAATGGATGAAATCAAAATAATATTGAGATTAATATATGGGTAATTAAAAATAAAACACTAAAAAGTAAATATAATCAAGTAAAAAGGAATTCAGGCATCTCAAAATTAAAGTTTATCAATTATGCAGACAAATATACCAGCCAATACGATAGCATTATTATCTTATTTTGTGTTATTTTAATATCTAAAGTTACGGTTTTTGTCAAAAGGATTATTTTATTTATTTTTATTAACTTATTATTATTTTATTTTTATTTTATTAAAAGTTTTAGACAAAGATAATTTTGTTTTGTGGTTTTGTCATTTTTTTTAGCCGTTTTTAATATGCTTATATTATGTTGGAGAGTTATTTTACTACACTTATTTTTATAAGTATTTAAATCTAAATAACTTCTACTTAAAAAGTTAAATCAAACGACAAATAAACAGCAGACTGTAAGGAATTATGAAACAAAATAGTGCCTCGGTTTCATAATATAATTTAATAATAATTGATATATATATTTGTTTTTAATAAATTTTAATAAACAGAGTACATATATAGTTTCTATAATTCATTGTTAGAAATTATGAAAATTTACATTTAATTTAAGTACTGGTATCAATATTGACATTACTGTCTTGGATAGTTTTTTGTATTGGATCAAAAATTATGTTTTTTTTAACTTTTATTATATTATAATAAACAGCAATTACATTTTTGTTCTGGTACAATTTCTCCTCGATCTTTACAATCAACATTACATGAGCTCTGTTGTTCTCTTGACGCCAGTCGTTTCATATGCGCTCTCTGATTTCTTTGAACTGTATTGCTGAAGTGAGATCAAGATGAAATGTAATCTTGAGCTGAAGCATTCCAGTAGTCTCAGTCGGCTGCACAGCTGGGTTTATCCCAGACCTCCCACGGCTCCCACACACTGAGCAACACTTCCAGCAAAATCCACATCGACCCCCTTCCCTTCCCACATTCTCTCCTAACGACCGCAAATCTCACCTCAGCCCGGGGCTGTGACGACACCTTCCCCCCAAAACACACATCAAGGTCCCCTCAGCACTTACTTTAAAGGTCATGATGAGGTGGGTGAAGTGGAACTCTGCCTCCAGGTTCAGCTGGATTGTGACGTTCTCCAGGCCTGAGAAAGAGAGAGATAAAGACATGAGCTGTATTGCTCCACATTTCGTAATGCAGCTCAATTTGTTAACTCCCCAAATTTTCTTTACTATGTTCTTTAGGCTCTTTACTGGCCTCTGTGCATTCATAAAGAACTTTGAACATCAACAGAACCTTTCTGTTCTAGAAGACAAAAGTTATTTAAATTTTTTAAATGTTCTTCACACACAAATAAAGGTTCTTTTGAACATTTGAAGAATTGTTGACTTAAAATGTTCTATGGGGGAACCTGAATTGCAATCTTATTGTTTATTATCTAATGGTCTTTAAAGCCTCTATATATGATGACTAATTATAAAAGCTTAAAACTGGACCCCATTCACATTTAATTCTATGTATAAACCGACAAAATATATTTAAATGTATACATA
>JAUMHG010000079.1:11360607-11375629 GCA_032359395.1 Enteromius anoplus | reverse complement strand
GTTTTAAAAAAGAGAGTGATAATACTTAATATGCTTATATTTAAAGGATTTTAATTAATTTTAATGAATCACTATTTTTAATAAAAACAAAGTGTTCTACTAAATAGTAGTTCTGAGCAAATCCTTAAAAGGCTCTACATGAAATGAAAGTCTCAAATTAAAAATAACTTTCCTACAATGTCTGGTAATGCTTTACAGTAAAGCTTCATTTGTTAAAATGAGTTGCACATGTTAATATGAACTAACAATGAAAACAATGCTTAAAGGAATAGGTCATCCAAAAATGAAAATTCAGTAATCATGTACTCATCCTCTAGTAGTTCCAAATCTGTATAAATTTCTTGGTATAGAGTTGGTAACCAGGCCGGTTTGGTTCACCATTGACTTACATTTTATTTTTTTTCTTACAATGGAAGTCAATGGTGACCCAAAACAGCCTTCTGCAGATTGTACGTTAAGAAGCATACATCTGCTTTTTTTAGTGGGAAAGTGCTTTGGGGGTCCAGAAACAATAACAACAAGAATAAACAGAACCAAATCTTTAATTAAGTAGGAGGTCACCCCTTGTATTCCCAGGCTTTTGGCCCAGTTGGCTGCTGTGTCTCTCTTGGGTAAGCAGCTCTCTCTCCTCTTACCCCATACTCTCTCCTAAACCATACATTCGCAGGCTTCTCTGGTTGCATTCAAAGTCCCTCGTTTCCTGTCCCGCTGCATTTCACACTCCTCCACCGCAATAACCAGTAAATCTCTGGATTTCTATTTCCTGTCCGTTTGTGTCTTCGAGGAACATATGGCTTGCACAACTATACATTCTGATAGCTTGCAACAGCTGGACCTCATCCATGTTGGCTGAAGAAGTTTTGCAACTCAACCGAGGGTGGAGGATAAAGGGAGTTTTGCAAGGTAAAGTTTGTCTTAAAATGGAAGTCATTAATCAGTGAAGGTTGCTCTCAAATCTACATTTGCATTTCCAGCTAAGTAACAAGGTTGTGAAACTTTTCAACCAATGACTTTTGATTACGAGTCACACAGCATTAAGAGTACAAATAAGAGTATCTATGATAAAAATAAGGAAAATGCTAGTTCTTGTAAATGTATTTTATGTATTTACCTTGGTGTCATATGATTTTGAACACTTTTATATAATGTTAATTTATATAACGTCAAATAAAAACACCTTAAATACATACAACTGAGTACATTAATCAGTATCTGTGTGTGTCTTATTTATTATTTTACAGTTATAATGAATTATAACTATCTTCAGGTTTCCAGAGTCGCACCACGTGACATTTTAAAACCTGAAACCATAAAAAAAATATGTATTCAATATTTTAAGAAACATATTGACTTTTGCTTAGGTCCTGATATTTCCTTTGTTTTGTTTTTTTCTGCATATTGGTTGCGCCGCATGACTTTAAGCGATTTAAAAAATAGCATTTAAATGTATTGTTTAAAATATATATATATATATATATATTTGTATAATTTATCATCAGATGAGCGTACATTTGACAAAATAATTGTTTTTTTAATATATTGCATTGAAACACCATGAGATAAATGACACAATCTTCAATTGGCAGGTAGAAAACTTTTCCCAAGGGAAAAAGAGATGTCATTCCACACTCTGAAGACTGGTCATCACCTTAACTGGTCAGCAATTACACAAAGGCTTTGAAGTAGTTAGTCTGATTATAGGGCAACTAACGGTCACCCTAATGAGAGAGAGTCCCCTCTAATAAGACCTTGTTTCACAGCCTTCCTACATTCCTCTGAGAACTACACGGTCTATCACATCCGAGACGGAGCAGACACCTAAAATACACCTGAATAGCATTGAAAGGAAAGGAAGATGAGCAATTGTTTGGTTAGGAGTCACAACCAACCGTTTTCTGACTGCCACCAAGTCTTGAGGCGGTTCGGGGCAAACGTAGTCACAACATTTTCAATTCTGTGGCTGGTTACTTGGTGCGTGCTTTCATCGTAGGTTCCCCTGGAATCGCACACAAAGCACTTCTTCTCTTCCTGTGATGGAGGGGGTGGGAAAACCAGATAATGTCAATGGCATACTTGTGAAGCAAGAACTTTTCTGAATGCAATGAATGGGTCTCTGAGATACTGAAGCAAGTCAACCCACTTGGTCTGACTTACGTGACACAGCATTTTCAAACTGGCCCACACTATTGGTTTCATGTGTACACCAGATGTTTTAGAGCTGCTTTGTGACATTTTCTTTTAATTAATTTGACTCTCTTGAGGGCAATTAGCTTGAAAATTGGGACATTTTTTAATGTGACTGGTGCATTAAAATTAGTTTGACATCACCTCCAACTCAATATGTGGCACTGCGAAGGTTTTTCTTTGATGACACCATCTTGTTTTAAACGGTTAAACGTGAAAAGAGATGAAGATAAACTGATCAAAAGAACTGATCCAATATGTAAAGGAAATTCTCTGTCACAAGACAAAACCTGGAAGTAATTATCTCTCTGTTATGGTGTGGCACGAGTGATTATAACCCAGCCATAGCATCAGCAAACCCTTATAAACCTGCAGCCTGCATTTTTGAAGATTCAGAAGACCCACATAAGATGTTCAATGGCCCTATGTAAAACATTTTAAAGGGTTTTGTCTAGAAAGGAAGTAGTCTAGACATTGAAGGAAGCAAATCTCTAAAGACAAACATGTTCCAAAAACACCCACATGAAATAAGGGGACAGCAATAAATCTCTTTCTGAAGATGTTACAGATAAAAGCCCCAAAGGGTGTTGGGAGAAATCCCGCAAGTGGAAATAAAACACATAAATTCTCAATTGTGGCATTAAAAAACAATTATCAGGCTGAGAATACAGCCCAAGGCGATGCAGTTTTCATTTCGGGTAAACATATATAAATTGATGTCATGACCATAAAATTAATGCTTGTCTTTGCAACTTTTAAAAACTTGAAAAATAAAAGAATTTTTACTAATTCAGAATGATTGATAGGACATTGTAATTTTAATTCAAACTTAATTGCAACTTTAATGCCAAAATATCTGCATTTAATCAACAATGAAGGATTGCAGTTTCCAGAACATACTGTAGGTTACCTGCAAATGACTGACGATACAAAAGGACTCAGGCTTATGGAATCCGCATGTGGAGGTAGCTGAGAGTTGATGTGCTCTTCCAATGAGAAGATCTCCTGTGGCAGGATAACAGCTCCCCTCTGTGCAAACATCTCCCAGCTCGGGCACATCTGCGAGAGCCCATGCCCTTAAAACTTTTAAAAGAAAAACTTTTAGATGCATCTGTAGAAGTGAAACGTAATGCCACATAAACTTTGTTTGCTTGTATTTTCAAGGTCATTTAAGTTTGAATTGAAAAAAAAAAAGCTCCAAAGAGGCTGCTAAAATGACTGTATGTATACATACATACACTTATATATAATGGAGCAGGAAGAAATCTTAAGTACCTTAAATGTAAAAAAAAAAAAAGATCATTTCTGTGCAATAAGACAACAAATATAATTAAATAAAGTTAAATACATTATAATTTTTTTGAAAAAAAAAACTGCTTTGCCTTTGAGATGCTTTATTTAGGTCACACCTCTATATAAAGAGAACCTCAGCAAAACTAAAGTGAAACTTACTTAAAAGGGCTGCGAGCTGTAACAGCATGGTTCTAGATTCTTTCTTCAGCCGGGGTGCAGTAATCCTGATTTGCCTGGAAACTGCCGCGCTGAGTCTGATCCCTGCAGACTGTGCTGCTGCTTTAAGCAGCTGGAGCTGTGCGAAACTTTTTCTCCCCAGCCGCTAATCTTCTGCGCATGCGCAAAACGCTTGGACTAGTCTCGCGCTCCCTCCCCCATCCTCCTCGAAGGTGGCATTGAGGTAAGCAACGGTCAGTGAAAAACGGATAAAAGTCATTAAAAGTGCTTTGAAGTATAGGTTTAAGTTCACTCAGATCGTTTGTACATGTCAAATGAATAGCACCGATAGCAAACCATTGCGTATTTGATTGAAACGGGCCTGTTGAGGGGATTTGAAACGGTACCTCAGACTCAGAAAAGATATTTTACCTTCTTCAAATAGGTTCTGGTTTGTGAGTTTAGTAAAAAGACTTAAATTTGTGCCTCCAAATTGGTCCCGGTTTTTACAAGAGTTTGATTGAAATTGGAAAAGATGAAACATCAAATTATTTTAGCTTAAATTTTCTTTAATTGTGAATATAGCTAGTCTTAATTAAATAAAATGTTAACACAGACAGATATATTCATTCACCTACTCCAAAGTCCAATTAATGGTGTACAATAGCGGTGTATTTTCAAGAAAACCATGGTACTATGTCGTTACATTAATATTAAGAGAAAAACATTTCTGTGGTTGTAACAAAATTCTTTATTAAATTTATTAAAAGATAAAATTACCATTTTACATAGTAATAGTTTCTTACGCACAAATACAAAGTCCTAACACTTTTATCAAGGGCTATTCTTACTTGCAATAGTGACGCACTAAAATGAACTGACCTGTGATCAGTGAAATGGCCTTAAATAAGGGAGGAATCCTCAGTAATTAGACAGTTTAAAGGTCAGTCAAAGAGCAGGAGGTTCATGTGGAACTGATGGGGATTTGGTGGTTGTCTTTGAGATAAATTAGGGTAATAATGACCAAGAAGAGAAACGATTACGTCAGTCTGTTTAGACATTAGGAATTAATACCAGATATTTAAATGATCAGTGGCTATATATTGGCAAAAAGTGGTCAGATATTTAGAGATTAAGTCCTGCAACACATACATACACTGTAAAAAGTGAAACCTAACTTAATTCCATTCTACATCCTGTAACCTTTAACCAGCTTGTGTAAAGTTTTTCTTTGTTTTCTCTTTGTAAACTTCAGGGAGAGATTAGGCGAGGCGACACAACTATCTGCAGATCCTCCTGAAACCTAAAAGACAGTTTAATCATTCAGCAGACTGTCTGACCTCACACAAAAAAAGTTCAGTCAAGTAACTTGAAGTTGTAACACCTAAATTAAGTCAAAAATACTACTTTATATGGGTGAATCAATCAACTACATTAGATTACAACTTTTAACAATCAGGTAGAAATGTTTTAAAACAATCTGTTTCATGACTTTTTCTCTTTATCTTCACCCAGTGAAGATTGAATTAACTCTGCCCAAACAAAATGTGTCTGAACAACAATAAAGAAGTTGAAGGGGGGGAAGAGGGTCCACTCAGACATCAGTGGGGCTTTACCTTTGGTTTTGCAATTGAATAGTAAACGGAGAGGCTGTTAACACCACAGGACAAAAGCACAGACCCTCCACCTCCTGCGAGATACAAACGAACGCATTCCTCAAGCAGCGGGGGCTTCTAAACTTGACTATCTTATCTTAATGCACATGGAGAAGCTGTTGAACTCAATTCTGGAAATAATGACGAAGGAGGTTTTTAATCAAGAGGTTATAATTACTCATGCATTAACCAAAAACAATAAATTAATTTTTGGAGGAATATGCCTATACAGCTCAGACATAAGCCAATTTGTGATGAGCTAAACAGAACTGAATTAAAAGTTGTATCTCTGATTTTGGTTCGATTGATTTTTATAATATTGAATAATTCATTTGAAAACCTGGCTCAGAATCATTGTGAATCAGTGAGAAAAACTGCCATTGTTTTGCAGCACATATGTTTTTATCTCATCATATTCAATTCATCAGGCCAATAACTCGAGTAAAATATGATCGGTTTTGGTGCGGATGTTCAAATTCATGCACGGCAGGAAATAATGTTACACTTTAAATTTTACTCTTCTGACCTCTTGTGGACAGTCAGGGTTCAACCTATATGACCTATATGAGATTCTCAAACATAAGATTGGCCCATCATTTGCTAAAATATACTATAACTAAAATAGAACAGAACTAGAAGATGTAATTAAATATTTCTCGGGCTTGATGAGAACCAGTTCATAGCTCTAGATTGTAAACAAAGCATCGGCAAGCCCACAAGGGACCAGGGTAAAATGACTGCACTTATCCTGTAAACCTAGTCCGAGGTAGTTTCGCCCTATCTTGCCTTCGGCATTTTCCCATGGCAAACACTGAAAATGCTTCCTCTAATTTTGAGCAAGGGAAGCCCTTACAGGCTTAAGTGGAGCACAGATTGTATTTATCCACTTTGTCAACAATAACGTTCTTCAAGTCCTCTGCCTCCTTCTGGAGTGCTTCCAAATCTTTTATCCTTTCTTCCTTTTTTTCCGCTGCATCCAGAATCCTTTTCTCCAATTCTGAAACGACAATAATAAAGGGGGAAACATTTTATTGCTAACCTCTGTAATACTGTCAATTCCAAATGTATACTGCTTCTTATGATACTGTACCTTCAATTTCCTTCAATTTATAATCCACATTTTTAGCCAGTGTTTCTGCCTCTATAGTGATGTTTTTCAGAAGCTCGTTAGCCTCTTCATTAACATTCTGGTTTGTGCTATTCAGTTTTAACTTCTCAAACTGCTCTTTCAGTTCCTCAAGATCCTGCGAATGCAGAAAAGCAAAACACTTTGAATAGGCACAGGAAGTAAGATTTTTGTAATAAAATATCCACAAACCACTTGTACAGTGTCATATATTTCATGTAGTTGTTTCATGTAGGATTTGTAAATTTAAAGAAATTCCAGATTTAAATAATGAACCGTCCCTGTTCATTGTTGTCTATCAATGACGCAATATCCGCACTATCCTCCGCCTACGAATACTACGGCAACACGCGTGAACAAATGCGGAAGTGCTAATTATTTTTTGTGCATTTCCATATCATGGATTATGATTACACTCTCCACAATCCCCTAAAACATAGATGTATGCATACTGATCCAAGAAGATATTGAAACAAATAAACAAAAACAAACATCGTCGTGGCGTTTACAAACTGGATAGGACTGGATAGAGTCCGTTCTCGCGTGTTTTTTGATAGACGGGTAAGCAAATCTATATTATTCATTGTGTAAGTAATAGTCATGTACAGGTGGTTAGGTGATTAAACAGATATAAATGAGCTTTTCATCCATGAACATGATTTGTGAAAAGCGTTTCACGCTCCGTCATTGCGTCATAGTAAGTCGCCTCTGTTATTGTTTTGAAAATGTGACCTCTAGTGTCGTAAACTTACATATTGTGCCTTTAAATGTGCTAAAGTCAGTTGCACCCTCTTTTACAGTAGGCTACTTTTAAACAGTAACCATGTTTGTACATCCAACATACTGCTTATTTAAATAAATATATGTATTTGTGCTCGTGAGACTTACCTTTTCGGTGTCTTTGGCACTGTCAAGCGCTGCATTGGCAGCATCTTTGGCCTCCTTTCCCTGAGCTCGGTTCATTTCAGTCTTATTATTCAAGGCCTTGATTTCATCCAGTAACATTTTGGCAGGAGTTGAATCCAAATTATCCTCAATATTTTTTAGTTTAGGTCCAGTCTGTTTACAAGGAAAATATTGTTATAAAGCAGTTTATCAGGGCAAAAAAGTAGAACTTATCTATCGAAATAAGTGAAAATGCATTCAGAGCAAAACAACAAAGTAAAGAAACTTGCAGCAAACACCTCTGGAACGACATGAAGGTGAGTAAAGATTCCTTTAAACGTGCATGTATTGTTTAGCAGAAAAAAAAACATTACCTCATTAACATTCCGATTGATAATGTCATTGTTTTCTTCAGCATCCTCCAGATCTTTTAATATCTTGTCATTGAGCTCTGCTGTATCATTGATTGCTTTCTCTATCTCCTTCACATTGATAGCCTTGGTTCTGTTCCTGGTTATGCAATAACCAAACAGGATTAGTGAGTCTGGTGTCGACAGGTTTATAAAACATAACAACTTCATTACTGCAGCCTCACAAGATTTCTTGAGCCCTCTCCTTCATGTCTTCAGCATTTCTGGCTTGTTTTTCCAAATGCTCTAGATCATCCTCAAAGTCTGTAACATTTGCCAGGATCCTCTTGATGTCCTCTATCATGTCCTTGATCTCATCAGGAGATTTGGGCAGCTGAATGGACAACACAGCATTGGCCATTTTCTCAATGTCCTCTGGCTTCACCAACTCGTCTGTTAAGGTACATAACATTTTACCATAAATGTACTCAGATTTAAGTCTACATGAATTTCTCTTCAACAAAATGGGAGACATTTAGCAAAATAAAGACAGGCTGAAAAATGGAACTGTTTGACTGTAGTAACTTACAAGCGGTAGTCAATTAAGGAAGTCCAACATGTTTTCGAACAGTCGGTTAGATTTTTGTATTTGCTGTGTTTTTCATTAACAACACCAAACACAAGAGAACAGAAACAAGGTTCTGGATTTTTCCTCTGATATTCACTGTGAGCGCTACAGAGCGGTAGATGTAACAGCAGGGGCATTGGGCATGTGAAAAAAACAGCAAATCATATCTGCTCAGCCATTTTTTTTCACAGTGTGCTGTTTTTCAGAGGAAAAGATTTTTGTGAAACACACGGTAAGTTTAAGTGTGAAGAAGATTTGAGAGCTATAGCTGACGGCAGGAACGGAAACAAATAACTTAAATTTCAATCTGTTTCTCAATTCAAATGCTCCAGAACTGCTTTTATGGTACATTTGTCATTGACCCTAGTCACTGGCTACTTCTGTTGTGTGAAAAAGAGAAGCTTGGACCTTTGATTTTGTGTTTCCCAAAATGAAAACACTATTACTGGTGTGCCTGAGAGTGGCCTGAGGTGAGTAGACGAAATAACTATCCAGTTTCTTTTCCTGCCTGGATATGATCAAAGACCAGGCAAGCTTTACCAGAAGATAGCAACCGACTCATTACATGCAATACCTCTCAAGTAGTTCTTAAGCTTTTCAATGAGATTCTTGGTATCAATCTTTTCCTTCTCATATTTGTTCTTAGTTTGATTAATTTTATTCATTAGGTCCTCAGCTTGATCTTTGATGTAATTAGTCGTTTTTGAGGTTTCCATGAGCTGGAAATAGAAAACAGAATAATGATTAACGTTTACATGTAAAAGATAAAATTTTATAAAGGTTTTGTGACTTATTTCTCAAAAGAAGCAACCTTAAAGGGTTAGTTCACCCTGAAATGAAAATTCTGTCATTGATTAATCACCCTTGTGTCATTCCAAACCCATAAGACCTTCGTTCATCTTCAGAACACAAATTACGTTATTTTTTTATGAAATCAGAGAGCCATCTGATCCTCCATAGACAGCAACACAACTGAAATGATCCCAGATCCAGAAATCTATTAACAATCAGTTAATGATCAGTGGCTCAACTTCAGTTTTGCGACGCTACAAGAAACCAAAAAACATACTGTAATTTACTCAACCATTCCTCTCACATGAGTTATGTATTCCGCCATTTTTGAGTGTATCACAATGCAACTCGTACGCAAGCTTTTAACTTATTTAATGTAATCAGCTCCGGGGGAAAGTATGCGCATAAACATAATCTATGGGTGTTTACATATAGGGCAAGCATATGCATGCGTCATGATACTTTCCAAAATGGCTGAAGACGTAAGTCACGGTAGAAGAATGGTAGAGTAAATTATGTTACGCAAATAAAAATATTTTCGTAGCATCGCAAAACTAAAGTTGATCCACTGATGCAACGTTTTTACTGTTTTACTAATTATTTTGGATCTGGGATAATTTCAGTTGTGTTGCTGTCTATGGAGGGTCAGATTGCTCTCTGATTTTATCAAGAAATATCTTCATATGTGTTCTGAAGATGAACAAAGATCTCACAGGTTTGAAACGACATGAGGGTGAGTAATTAATGACAGAATTTTCATTTTGGTGTGAACTAAACCTTTAAGTTTCTATGAAGACCCTAATAC
This sequence comes from Enteromius anoplus, assembly GCA_032359395.1. Lineage (NCBI taxonomy): Eukaryota > Metazoa > Chordata > Actinopteri > Cypriniformes > Cyprinidae > Enteromius > Enteromius anoplus. Next base: position 11,365,755 of record JAUMHG010000079.1, on the reverse strand, counting down.
TTTGAACCACAAGGCAATATCCACTAAAAAGTATCTTCATTGAAATTATAAAGTATCAAGGTACTTGACATGCCTTAGCATCAGCTTCTTTGAGTTTACTGCGCAGATTAGTGATGTTCTTCTCTGTCATCTCTGCCAGTTCGGAGGCATCGAGGCTGATGGGTAAACTTCCCGTACAGCCCGGACCCCCGCATGTCCCACATGAAGCGCCACCACATTTCGCCTTCTCACATTCTGCATCACCTGGAGCCCCACAGACCTATGGCAGAAAAGTTGTCACTGCATTACACGTATATTTCTAATTCAAATTGTAGAATGAAGTTTTACTCTTCCTTCACCTCCTTGTTGAGATTGGCAACACTCAGAGCTTTTACTTTCCTCTCCAGCTTATCCATTTCTCCTATGCGACACTTTGCAAGTTCCAATGTAACATTCTCTCTCGTCTTCCTGAAGGCGTCTTGGACCTTTTTAGCTGCTTCCACTTTCTTCTCGCTGTCAGTGAATTCTTCATAGTGCTTTTTGATCTTATTTAAAATATCTATAGAAATGACACAAACAGTAGTTGGATAATAGTTAACAATGCCTTTAAATGTGAAAATGAAGCGCTATAATGTTCACAGATTATGCCAAACCAACTTTTCATTTTGGTAATCTGACTCTTTTCATTTACAAACCATTAATAGCTTTTACATCTGTCACTGGAACATCTTTTGTCTTCTCCCAAAGATTCTTTAAGAGTCTGTTGAACTCAAGTCGGATATTGTCAATGTCAGTGTTGAGCAGTACAGTTGGATCAATAATGATTATGTTTGGGTCAATGGTCTCCGTTTCGTTCCTGAGGTGGGAGTAGAAAGAAAAGTGGTCATCATACAAGACGACTGTAATCATTTCCAGTTGCGTCATCAAGATGACAGTCATTTTAAGTTTATATTTAAAAATGAACAATGGAATTGGAATAAAACTGAGCATTGTGTCATTGACCCACAAATATAGTTTTTGTGTGAAATGATATTACCTAATGCGTGCCAAGAGCTCCTCTAGTTTTTCAAGCTCATCTTTGTCAGTCATGTTAGCCAGACTCTGCAGCTTCTCCAACAAATTTTTTAAGTTTTGTAGTTCAAATATAGGGCGATCATCTTCAGGACATGGCCTTCGAGTTTCTATCCTCTCAATATCTAGTCTAACATCTGAGACAATTTTCTCCCAGAGGGTGTAGCAGGCATGGCAGGGTTCACAGGCAGAAAAGTTTATGTCATGACCCGGGGCACACTCGTCACAGAAAAGGCCTGTTACCCCCGGCTTACACAAACATTCACCCGTGTAAGGATCACAAGCTGGATGAATGGTCCCCTCCATGTTACAGTCACAAGCTGAATGAAAGATGATATAATTTTGTTTTAGTCAGCAGACAATGACTTGGAAGAGAACAAAACTCTGTAAATTAGCTTACACATGCACTGTATATCTGGGTTTCCAAAGTGATTCGGCCCACACTCGTCACATTTTCTGCCTCCATACTCTGGCTGGCAGAAACACTGGCCTGTGATCTAGAAGGACATAAAGTAAAGGTGTAAAGCCCAAAAATACGTTAACCATCAATGTGATGAAACACTTTTAAAACTGAATTGTATGAATGATTATGTAAACAGAAAATATTAACCTTGTCACAGATGTAGTTGAGAGCATGTTCTGGGTGACAATTACATGGACGGCACCCAGACTCCCCATCCAGGTTCCAGTATCCATCCTCGCACTCATTACATAGGGTTCCCTTGACACCTGTGCGACATGGACACTGGCCAGTTTGCTGGTCACAGAAACAGGGGCTTCCAACTGGACACTTTTTGTCATCTGTGCCCCTCCGGTCACAAGAACACTCTTAAGTAGACAATAAAAACATGGCATATGTTGTTCAGAAAGCCAAATGAAAACTTAATAAAGAATAATAAATATCTTTTGCAAAAACATTGTGTAATTTATGGGAAGCATTTTGTCCCCAATAAAAAAGTAGTTGTTATTTCTTTTTTTGAAAGAAATACAAATAAAATGGATCTTACAAATAAAAATGACAAACTTCTCTCTGGTGACATAAGCTAGTCATTTAGTCCACTTAAAGGGTTAGTTCACCCAAAATGTAAAATTCTGTCAAAACCCACCCCTCATTGTTATTCTTAACCAGTGTTGGGCAAGCTACTTAGAAACTGTAGTGAGCTAAGCTATCAGTTACTCTACATTGAATGTAACTTAACTACACTTAAGCTACTACCCTGAGAAATGTAGCAAGCTAAGCTACAGCAACATGGTAAAAGTAGTTTAACTACATCTAAGCCTTTTATTTTTAATTGAACCAACTTTAAATCAATGCTGCCTTAGTGATAAAAAATTACATTCAAACAGATAGGCACGCATAATTGTGCAATTATTGTTCCAAACCAATTTGGCAACAAAAACAAATATAATAACAAATAATAAAAGTTGTCGAGAGTGTGTGTATTGTAATCTGAATGCATGCATATGTGTAACTCAGTGCACCTTAAACCACTGGACAAACCACATTAGTAGAATTATTAACTACTCCAAACAGTACCAACATGGCAAAAAACAGGCCGTTGTCTCAGTCAGCGTCTTGAACTTCTCGAGGTACGGCCACGGCGACATTCCCCCTCGGGATTAATACCTCTAAATCCTCTGCCAACTTTCCAAAAAGTGTTCGCCCAAGCATGTCACACGTCCGTCGCAGAAGATGGCGCTAACACCAAAAAACTAATTGCCAACCGCTGTAACAAGTCACTCACATTAATGCGGCTGCATTGGTCCGTCTATGGTGGTGCCGTCATACAAAAATACATTGCATGCAAGATTGCGTATGTGGTGCGTTGAGCACGGCGGAAGACAAAAGTCACGGGAGAAGAGTAAATTATGTTATTTTTGTTTTATTTGAGCAAAAGTTTTCTCAAAAGTATTCTCATAGCATCGCAAAAGTAAGGTTGATTCACTGATGTCACATGGACTTGTTGCTGTCTATGGAGGGACAGATGGCTCTCTGATATCATCACAAATACTGTATCTTAATTTGTGTTCCAAAGATGGAACATGGAACGATGGGTTTGGAATGACATGAGACTGAGTAATTAATGAGTTTTCATTTTTGGGTGAACTAACCCTTTAAAATGTTTGTGTTTAAATTTTGGGCCACATTTTCATAGTTTTTTTAATGTGTTCATACTGCAGGAACTGGGAACGATTTTTGCACAACAGGAACTACCAGCGATGTAAGTGTATGCTGTTTGGCTGAACTTGCGCTGTATGGCACACACCATTTCTAAAAAGCCTTGTAAACACACAGTTTACTCACCTTCTCTTATTCCACAAACATGGAAAAGAGCAATAGGTGGACGAATCCATCTCCATTCTACAGTTGTTGATATGGTTGAATGTCGTGTTATATGACAATGCTGTCAGCGGGCTGAATTACTACTAGCAGTGTGAATGAAACCAGAAAAATGGGAGAAAATTTAGTTCGCAGGGGAACGCCCTGGTGGCTAGTTTCTATAACTACTCATTGTGAAAGCCCCTAAAATGTTTATCATGTGTGTTGTCATTGCTTTGTAATTAGAAATAGGAAACAAGAAAAATTTGTTTCTCCTTGGTTGCAATTTGGGCCACATTAACCATATTATAGCAATGTATTTTTTTTTTTAAACCTGTACCTTTGCAGTCTTGAGCGAGCGCATTGCCATAGTATCCACGTTTGCAGCTCTGACAGCGTGGACCCTCTGTGTTATGTAAGCACCGCAAACATTCGCCAGTTACAGCATTGCATGCTTCACCATCACGAGGATCGATGTTGTTGTTGCAACAACACTCCTCGCATCGGCCGCCTGGCAACCTCAGATCACCGTAGTAACCAGGAGCACAGAAGTCACAGTTTAGGCCTACAAGAGTAAGGTAAAATTTGTAATTGGTGTTTGTATCTTTACCTCCCTTTACTATACTTTACTGTGTATTACATTAAACAGGTAGCAGGTGGTTTTGGAAATGCTGTGTATAAAAGAGTTAACAACCTGTATGTCCAGGCAGACATTCACAGTATGGAGCTCCAGAGTATGGATCTTTTTTGCAGGAAATGGCAAAGAAGCGCCCACTTCCATTCACATCTGGACATGAGCATGGCTCGCATGGCTGCCCAGAAACAGGGTCACCAACATAACCATCTTTACACCTGGAACAGAAAATGGCCATAAGCATCTTAAATGGATACTTCACCTAGAAACAAAAACTCTGTCATTACTCACCCACATGTCATTCCAAATCTGTAAGACCTTCATTTATCTTGGGAACACAAATTAAGATATTTCTATTATGACAACTGTCAGAAGATATTAGCATGGTAATAGAAGTGAGAGAGTTAATTTATTTGGTCTTGGTGAATTAATTGTGCTATGCTGATTAATTGCTTTTGCTGTTGTTGTTATTATTTATTTATTTTTTGCTGTATTTTTTTTTTTATTTGTGCACAAAAAGCATTCCTGAACCTTATGAAATTAAGGTTAAACCACTGCTGTCACATGGACTATTTTATCAATATCTTTATTACCTTTCTAGGGCTTGAAAAAGTCAGTTGTATTTTGTTGTCTATGCAGGGTCAGAAAGCTCTCAGATTTCATTAAAATATCTTCATTTGTGTTCTGAAGATGAAGAAAGGTTTAAAATGTTTGGAATGACATGAGGGTGAGTAATTATTGATATAATAGTATTTTGGGTAAAACATTTATAGGTAAGGATGAAATTATTTTAGTGTAACACTGTAAATGAAGCAATATGATAACAAATCCTCTCTTGCCTTTCACAGTGGGGTCCAGTGGAGTGTTCCCTGCAGTCCAGACAGTCTCCAGTGACCAGATCACAGATGTCACTCAACCCGTTGCATTGGCAACTTCTGCACAGGGGAAAACCGTAGTAACCAGGGTAACATTTAACACATCGACGACCAGTTACTCCTTCTCGACACGAGCACTGACCAGTTGTCTGGTCACAAAGCTCAGCAGTAGAGCCAGACGGATCACAGTCACATGCTAGAGGAGTCAATGACAAATAAGAATGTCTTGGCTAAAGAATCTAGTTTAAGAAAAACACTATGTTCATATT
>JAUMHG010000079.1:11324628-11339501 GCA_032359395.1 Enteromius anoplus | reverse complement strand
GAAAATATGTTTTGTTTATAAATTAAATATATTTAGATATAATATCAAACATAAGAAAATAAATGTATAAATGCATTATATGTAAATACTTTCAAAATGAGAGTATATATCTCAAATATATACTGTTCGTGTGTGTTTTAATATAAACATAATAAATAAACGCAGCATAATCACGATTAATCACTTGACAGCACTAAATTAGATATATTTTTGGAGCAGCAAATCAACATATTAGATTGATTTCTGAAGGATATCAGTAATGATCCCGAAAATTCTGATCACAATTTTAATCACATAAATTAATTCGATTTTATATTACAATTGTAATAATATTTCACAATGTTCCTGATTTTACTGTATACTTGATTCATGAATAACTATGTGTGAATTACTTACTGATCCATTAAGAGTTCAATTTTGAATTGTTGTGTAGCACACGTACCTCAAAGTAGGTGTTGTCCACGTGAAGGAGTTTTCCTTCAGCAGTCAGCATCCCCATGTACTCCAGAGCCAGCGAGACATAGCCGTGGGACGCCAGGAGCGCCGAGCGATACTCAACACGACCTCCCTGCCCTCCCCAGAGGCCCAGCACAGCAGGAAAGGGCCCAGAACCTGCATTACAAAACCACACGCATATAAACAGAGTCCCTCAAGTCTCTGTGAAAGCAGACAGAATGTACAATGATTTACAAGCATCTGAATGGTCAAGGTAAAAGAAACGCTTCTCTTGTGGCACAATAAAAATACATACTTCGTGAGTAATTTCTGAATGTTTTGAAATGAATCCTTTTGTTCATTTTAATCCATTACTGCAGAGTAAAAGTATCACTAATCCATACCTGGAGGAATGAAGAGTGTCCCCTTTATCTCACCCTCTGTCACTTCCACCCTCTCGACTTCAGGGGCCAGATACCAGCGTTCAGCAGTAGCTGATGTGAGGGGTATGTGATGCTTAAAGCCCCTAGCAAGGTGTCCTTCATACACAGAAAACGTCACTTTAACGGGGGTCTGGACATTGTTCTTCCGAAATCTGTCAATTCGAATTAGAATTATCTGTCAATTTGGTGCAAGACAGTGAAAGATTTTCCCACGCATTGTTCGCTTTTACACAAATCCACCATGCTGACACGCCACTTAAAACAGATAAAAACACTAGACTGTGACTGTGTGCTTTAATTAGGAAAAGACTTACAATCTCAAGAAGCACTGAAAGAAATATATTTAAATAAAAATGATGGAGAAATACAGGAGTATCCATTTAAAGTCGTTAATTGTATATAGAAACAACATATTTTAAGTTTATTGCCAAATCTGAATATACAAATATTTAAAGGGATAGTTCACCCGAAAATGAAAATTCTGTCATTAATTACTCACCATCATGTCGGTCTAAACCCGTAAGACCTGCGAAGAAGTCAAATTAAGATATTTTCGACAGAAACTGAGCTCTCTGACCCTCCATAGACAGCAAGAATATTACATGATCAACCAAGAAACATAGCAAGGGCATTTGTAAAGCAGTCCAGATGACATCAGGGGCATAACTATAATTTTACGAAGTTATGACAAAGAAACCAATATTAAAACAATTTATTAAGCAATTCTTCCCCCTCCCCCCGAGTCTGTAAGACATTCACTCATCTTTAGAACACAAATTAATGTTGTTGTATTATTTTTATGAAATCTGAGAGCTTTCTGACTCTGCATAGACAGCAAGGGTCCTACCACAATCCAGACCCAAAAAGGAAGTAAGTACATTTGACCCAAAAAAGCTTCGACATGATGGTGAGTAACTGTGAGGTGAACTAACCCTTTAACCATTTCCCTATTAAAAAATAAATAAATTAATGGTATCTTTAATTCCTTTTTTATTTTTTTATTTTTTATTTATACATCTGGAACCCGTCTATTTTTACAATAAACGATTCGTATGTAATTTTCTTTCTATTTTTATGTTAGCACCTTTATGAAAAATTTGATTTACAAAGAAAAATAACAGTATCCAGTTTTGGTACGACGATTAGAGTAAATGAAGTTCCTTTTAAGATGAACTGTCTCTTTAAAATAGAAGTTCGTGCGCGCGACGCGGTTCTTCTTCGCTCGCTTTTTGATTAACGTCACTCACCGTCGACCTGGTTTACTTTCAGGAACAGGTCTCATGCTCCACAACAGACCCGTGGCTTCAACTCCCTCAAAGGTCCCGCCAAGACTTTTATCTCTGGAAACTGTGCGTGAATAATTCAGTAAATCGTTCTATAATCAAAACACGGATCGTTTTAGATAGTAACGTTAGTGTACCTTTAACAGTCCCCGAAGAGTCGCTCGTGTAGCGGCCGAACGCTTCCCAGTCGTCTCCATCTTCAGAGTGAATCAGGGCGTGAAGAGTGGTCTTATAGTCGGCAGGTAAGTGCTTCACTTCTACTTCGGTTTTTTCATCAACCAAGCAGCTTGAAGGATGAACAGAAAGTACAGGACCGTGCTCTGCCATCTTCTAGCTCAAAAACGGAGTAGCTGGAAAACAGCCTGAATGAATGCAAACTGTGGCAAAGGCTTTTTATAAAAGGTTTAAGCTGGTCATAGTCCTATAGGACCGCGGTTCACACAGACAGCTCCTTATTTGGACCTAAAGTTCATAGATAAACAAGCCCATAAAGACGTAACAGGTTATTGAAACTGATCATAATAGATAGTTTAACCAAAGTGACAGGATTTCCTGCCATAAAATGTCATAAAAACTCATTTTAGAACATTAAAATGTACAAAACAATAAGTGTATTCTTATGAGGGAATTGTTTGTTCACCTATTGCTTATTTACTCTCATTGGCAGCAAATAAATTACAATCAACTCTTGATATTATTGATATTAATACAATTATGCTGGCTTTTGTTATGACTGTGGTGTTTTGTGTTACATGGTGATACATATAGTTGCAGTTTGTGATTTGAAAACTGATTTTAAAAACATATAAAATAGTGCATAATCATAAAAACATGGATTTATATTCTGCTCATTTATAAAAGAAAATGCAAACGATTGCAGTTTGTTTCCGTAAGAAAATATGTAATGCATACATTTTAATAAAAAATAAAAAAAGTAGTTTTTTTCAATTGATATTTATTTTGTAAGTTGATTTATGCTCTATGAGGTTGAAAATAAATAAACAACATTACGTGGATAAATCATTAACATGCATTCAGAAAATATTCAATTCTGTTTAATGCAAAGTTTCATCATTGCACACAACTACAGAGCAACAAACGGACGATTTTAATTAATGACCAAAAATGTAACAATGATTGTCTGAACATCAAACTTCAGCTTTTAGCGCTGGATATCCTTGGAGCTGAACACCTTTTATTAACACAGCAGAAGTGATATATTGTAATGTGTGCCCTAAACTAGGCCTACTCTTCAAACGGCTGATAGCACCGCATTCAATGTACATGAATAACAAAAATAAAAGACAAACATAAGTTAAAAATAAACCAAACTTTCAAATAGGTTGTTACAATATTGAATATGTAGTGGTAAATCAGCCTCGGTTGTAACATCGTAATATGGTTTTACTTCAGAGAATGCTTCATGGTGCCCCTCCGGCGAATATGAGCTCCAGGGCGGCTTGGATGTCTCCGCCGGTGGCCTGCAGGGCTCTCAGGATGAGCTCCTCATCACGGATGCCCATGTCCCGTAGCTGCTGGAGCTGAGACTGCCACTGATTCTACACATAATGTAGGATGCAAATCAGTCACAGGAAGGATGCATGCATGCATTTTTCTGTGACGCCTCTATTTGACAGACTGTGAAGATGAATCCGGTGTAAATGTCACTGGATGTTACTCACGTGTAAGCTGGACATGCTGGACACCTGCAGGGCCTGCTGCAGTGCCTGGTTAAACAGATCGTTGGTTATAGGAGTGCCTGCAGGGATCGGGGACACTCCTGAAGAGGGACCCTATCACAGATGTATTCAGCTTTTAAATTAGTGCATGCAAATCTATAACATTATGTTAGACACATTCCAGCTGATAACAATTATTAACATGACTGTCTGTTAGCTTTGATCTGTTTTTCATCATTTTCGTGAGCAGGATTTATTGGGCTGGTGTAAATCGAAGCTCGGTGAGCACTGAAAAGATTTCGATGCCTTGTTTGATTTACTTTGCCGGGTTTTTTTTAGCACTCAAATTTAGATGGGTGGTTACTAACACACTTTTCAGTGTTGTGACAAACTCAGAACACACATTTACATAATAGCTATAATGAATCAAATCATTCATATTAGTTTATATTGTTTGTATCATGATAAACACCCCTACTGCTATGGGTGTCAGCATTTTTTGGTCCAAGTGGCCCACCACCACATATAGACCTGCTATATATATGTATATATACAGTAGTCAACATTCGAAGTGGATCAAAACCTTTCATCAAAGTTGTCCTAAGACAAGAATAGCTATAGTTTTTGATTTTAGGACAACTTTGATGAAAGGTTTTGATTCACTTCGAATGTTGACAACTGTATATTGACAGATAGATATAGATATACAGCCTATATAGATATAAAACCACATGTTAGTTTTTATGTTAGTCACGCTGAGGATAATTAGGGGACTCATACATAACTACTATATAAGGTGAAAACATTTACTGATGCTCAAGAAGGCAACACAATGCATTAAGAGCTGGAGGTATAAACCTTCTGAATTGGATGATCAGGGTAAATTGTACTTATTTAGTCTTCTGGGAAATAAAAACAAATGTAATAAAATAATACATTTGGCCCCTGGGTACAGTAATGGGCAGTGTACTCTACTGAAGTGTCTTGTACCTGGTTTCCTGTGGTTGGTGTAACAGCGCTGCTCTCAGGGGTGCTGGCGAGGGCCAGAGCGGTTGCCAGCTCACTTTGAGTAATGGGTCTGGGGCCCACGGCGCCGTTGTAACCCAGAGAAGCTGGCCTCATTCCACCCAAACCACTAGCAAGAGTGGACGGCCCTCCACGATTGCCCTACAGATGATATACTGGCTTAGGGTCCAATACTGATAATGCACTATTCCTAATGAAGAACAGTAAATCATCACAAACCGGCTGGAAGTCCTCCTCGTCATCAGACATGCCTTCAAAGAGGAAACCTCCTGTGGATTAAAGAAAGTTTATGCATGGAAACTACTATGGATCACCAAAATGACCCGTCACATTATGTAAATGGTGGGCAATTTCTCATTTAAATTGTGTTTAAATGGACACCCACCTGGCATGTCGCTGTAGGAGCTAGAAGACACGTTTCTGGAGGAGCTGGCGCTCTGCTGGGGCGGCACGCTGCCAGCCACCGAGTGCAGCACCAGGATGATGGCATTTACCAGAGCCGGGTGAGAATTGGCCAATCTGGTGAGACAGTTAAGCTCAGGGTATCATTCGCTTTAACCCAAAGTGCAGCACATGATTCTAATGTCACTCTCTGAGACAGTTAAACCTCAAAAGGAAGGAACACAATATGGTGTTCACAACTATTTACCATCCGCCAAAATGGAAAGTTGTTTCAAAAATTAAAGAAATAATTTAAGATTGATCAATTATTATAAAGTCAGTACCACACATACTTTACCCCTTATGCTTGAAATAAGAAAAATATAGACTCTACCTAAATATGAATTTATGTAAAGAAATTAAACTGTATTATTATTTTTTCCAACACTGGTGAATTAATAATGGCATAATAATAATTATTATAATTAATATATTCATAATATTACTATACATATAACATGACTAATTATTACTACTTTTAATAATAATATTATGATTATTATATTATTATTTAATATTCATTTTATTATTTAAAGTCGTAAAAGTAATTATATTATTATACTACTGATTTGTTAATTCATAATAACATTGATTTAATGTTATATATTATATATTTGATTATTTCTTACAGTAATAATTGTATTTGTATTAGTTTTAAAATATTGTTTTTATTACATTATAAATTAATATATTACTAATATATATTTTATAATAATAATACTGATTAATTAATATTACTAATTATTATTTTATATATTATATGACATATTCGATTTTATTATATTAAAATAGTTAATGTCAGTGTATTATATTAGTTAATTAATTATTATTACATTATTAATTATTACTAAGTAATATTGATGTATTATTATTTTACATTCAACATTATTGATTTATTCTGATGATGATGATTATTATTAATTATGTTTATTATTAACTAATAATAGACCGATTATGATTATTATATTCATATTGATTAGTTAATTAAAAATAACGTTACTGATTTATGATTATTGATGCTGTTTGTCTTAGAAGCATTGGTAATAATAAAAATACTGATTAATATTAATAATAAGAATAACAACAATAATTATTCATAATTACCAGTTTATTAATAATATCAATTGTATTATTAATTGTTATTTACAGTTTACTTGTGCTTACCATTGTGTTATTATTACATATAACACTATTTGTTATTGTTGTTATTTTTCTCCTATAATTAGTACTCCTTATAATAATTGTATTTATTTATTAATTTTAGATGAGTTGTAGGTAATGATGCTCACTCACGTGTCAAGCATGTTAGGATCTGTAAATTGTATGAAGAGGTCTTTGTCCTGAAGAACCCCTTAAAAAAATACAGTCAATAAACATGAATAAGTCTTCAGCACGCCTCACGTTACCAATCCCTTCTGCCTGCATTCATACAGTACCCAGAGCCACAGGATCGCTGCTCAGCCCAGGGGTCGCCACAATGATCTGGTCGAGGGATTCCTTGTTGTTCAGCATCTTGAACACCTGGAATGAGTGAACAGCTATTCAAACGTGTTCCCAAGCATCCAGACAAACCAGTAGCAGAGAATCTGTATGCTGCTCCAGTCCACCTACCGAGTCTCTGTATGCAGTGCTGGTGTGAAGAGCTGCCTGTAAGACACGAAACTCCCTCGCAGCCGCAACCTTGTCCACCGGCTCTAAAGGAGACCACACAGGAATAAATAATGAGCTGTATTCGTGGCGCACTGTTCTCTTTTTCGGAGCTTGCCGGGATCCATCTTTGTGCTCCACTGAAGATGTTGAACACGACTCACCGGGATGGATCTCAGGCTCTGGCCATGACTTTCTTAGGATGTGCACCGTGGATCCCGACTGAATCCCGTAGGACTCCAGAGTCAAGTCATCCTTTAACTTTCTGCCACAGTACACTAATTCTGCAATGCATAAAGATAATGGGAAAACGGTTTGCAATCTTGTCAAGATTCCTCTAGGGGTTATTCCCAGAATTGATTAATCTTTTTTATTTATTTATTTAGTTTTGGAAACATGAAAGCTTCTTTAGATGTCATTGCAAAAGGGACACATTTAAGTTTTTATAAGTTATACTGTAGTTCCAGCTTGATGACTTAAATCCTTTGTATTGTTGTATTATATATTGCAGGGTAACACTTTATTTTATGGTTACACCTATTAGTTGCTTATAAGCATGCATATTACTATACTTATTCTACATTCCTAATCGTACCTAATACCTAAACTACCTAACTAAATATTAATTAAATTAATTTGTTGATAAAGTTAAAATAATTATTTGCCTCTACAATTTAAACCGTAAAATGACATCCTACTTGTAAGATTGGTAACCTTTTACTTGATGTCTTCAAATGTATAATGCTTTTTAATTATGCCCCTTGGAATGCAGCTTGTGATGCATTTATATTAACTATTACACCGTTATAATACATTTAATACCTATAAATTCATCTTAAGTAACATCTTAAAAAATATAAATTGCATACGATTATTTATGAAAAGATTGAATGCTCCTTTTAAATCTGTTATTAATGGGATAAAAAAATTTCTAATTTATTTAAACTAATATTTAATATATATAATAAATAAAAATTAATAAAGCTAGATACTAGTAATTATTAGGAAGTTATTAGTAACCAGGCAACAATTGTAATACAAACTAGACAAAAGTGATTTGTTAATATCTGAGCCACAAAGAATTCAAAGCATTTTTGTTAACATACTGTATATTGATCTATCAATGGGATATTTTGCTTATTTTTATAGTAACTATTTGCAAAGCAATACTAGAAGTATCTCATAAAAAGATGATAAAATTGAAAAATAGTCACCAAATAATAAAATTTTAAAAATCATAAAAACAAATAAGCACTAGTAAAATAATAGTAAATAGTAAAAGAATCATAAGCGCTGGTAAAATAATAAATAAGCACTAGGTTTAAAATAACGGGCTAAACGAAACCGTTATTTAGTTACCTAAATTAGCTTCCACATCGTCCCCATCAATTATGACACTGTAAATAAAAGCTCTAGTGTTTTTAATCAGTCAAGAGGTGAGAGCCTTAATGAAATACTTCCGTCTAATAATATAATGGGTCATATTCTTCACAATATATGTTACCTATGAGCTCAGGATCTGGTATGGCATCTGGGATCTGAGCTGACACGAGCTGCTTGAGCGTGGAGACCCGATACTCTCCGGGAGGAACGTCTCCGGGCTCTGTCTCGGGAAACTGCAGCACGGACTTGGGAAGAGAAGGCTGATCCAGCAGCTTCAGAGACAGACGCCAGTCTGAGAACGCCATTGAGCTGGACGGACTAGAGGTGATGGCTCTTCTTTTGGCGACGCACAGAAACAACGTTAGCTATGTGTATTAGAAATAAACAGAATCATGCGACTGTTTTCATCCGCGCGCCATGACGTCACGCAGGAAAGATGTCGGTTCTGGGAATTGTAGTTTTCCTGATGCGTTAACAGAATGTAGTACTCGTGTGTGAACAGAGAGAGCAGTGTAGCTATGAAACGCAGAAATAAAGCGGTTTTAGTACAATTAAACATCAACACAAGTGTATTTTTGTGAACCCACAAGGCTTGATATCAAAAAACATATTTTTTTAAATAAACGTTTAAAATAAATAAATGATTTAAATAAACGGCATTTTAATTTAGCTAGTTGCTAAGGTAAGTCTCATTTCAATTTATTTTAACCGGATGTTGGCCTTCTAAATAACTAAATCTGAAAAATAAATAAAAAATATAAAAATGTTTTAAAAACTAATTAATATGCAAACTCACAACAAAATTACTTGATTAATTAGGCTACTAAACAGTAATGTACATTTTTGTTACGTAAAAGTAAAACATTAGCCTACCTGAATTTTTAATAAGGTAACATTTCTTTTTTTATGTACATGTGGACAGGTATGGTGCCCCATACTTGGCATTTGGCATTCGACTGAAAAATGAGCATCCCTGGTTAATACGATTAAAGAAGGCTGTCAAAATTCATCTGCATTGTTAATGCTTTTGACTATTATAAAAAAATAATTCTCTAATACACATTGGACACAATTATTGGCACCCCTAGAAATTCTCTAAAATATCTCTGAAGTATATTCCCATTTTTATTCACAATTTTGAGCACTGATTATGAAAATGAAATTATCCAGCTACACTAGCTCATCTAAAAACAAATCCCAGCATATTCAGTTATCAGACACAACTGGAACTACAAATGGGACTGGCTTCTATGATCAGATTAAACACTGCAAACACTGAAGATGGGTTTGGTGAACACAGGGATAAAAAGTACCCCGCGTACCGCTGTATTTTTAATGTTGTGGGCCTATATTTTTGCTGGAGGTCCTGGACATCTTGTTTAGACACATAGCATCATGGATTCTATAAATAATCAAGAAGTGACTGACTTAGAAACGGGACATGTTTGGATCTTCCAGCTGTACAATAATTCAAACACAAACCTCAAAAACAACACAAAGATGGGTCACTGACCACAAAACCAAGCTTCTGCTATGGCCATGCCATTGATACATTATGGAAATAATCCACTGACTAATCATAATTAGAATATCATTCAAACCATTTTAAAGTCATTTAAGTAGG
Organism: Enteromius anoplus; assembly: GCA_032359395.1. Classification (NCBI taxonomy): domain Eukaryota; kingdom Metazoa; phylum Chordata; class Actinopteri; order Cypriniformes; family Cyprinidae; genus Enteromius; species Enteromius anoplus. Next base: position 11,329,540 of record JAUMHG010000079.1, on the reverse strand, counting down.
AGTGCCTTGGGTTTTTCCCAACTTGAGTCACTTACATCATATTATTACAATTTAAAATTTAATTAATATAAGCTAGGGTGAACAGCCTGTTTATGGGTATTTTATTATTTTTATTATTTTTTTCTGGAAGGCAGCTGGTCTTTTCACAAGCCAGCTGCAGAAAGTTAGCATTAGCGGTTAGCATTTCGATTGACCTCAACGGCGGTTGCTCTGTTAACACATATATCCCCAGTAAGTACCGTGTATAATTTCAAATCTGTCATTTTTGCTCGTTGGTGCAAGTGTAGTAACGATATCTACCAGTAGGGGGTAACTACACCAGACTAACACCAGCAGGTTCATCTACAGGCTAATAAATAATACTAAATGAGCAGTTGCAGCCAAAAACTATACAGAACACCTTCACATTTAGTCTTTCAAAGGTAGTTAGCAATAATCTTTAAATCCATTCATTCCTTTCCATTATGCTTTGGATGAGAATTCTTTCATTTCCGAGCTCTCATATATCTATCACTTTTCTGTGCTAGTCGAGGTTCTAGTGAGGTAGGACTGTGTTTGTGCTGTCACGCAGTTATTCGCAGTGACAGATGGTCTCTTGGCTGGATACGCTTCTCAGAGAGCGCCAGTCTTCACAGAGCTCCTCCATTCGGAGCAGCATGCCTGACACACCTGAGGGAATCAGGACACACCGGTTATGACAGGGATAGAGCAAGCGTCCAGACATTTCACACCCTGCGAAGAGACGCCCTGTTCAGCCAGAGCCTGTGGAACATGGCACAGCTACAAAGGGACATCACTTTGGGCTTGTCTAAAGATCAAGACAAGTCTGAAAGTCTGTGCGGTGTAGATTAGAGGAACTGTGGCCGCTTGCAAACTACCACAGTGTCCACTCCGACTCTGGTCAGTTTGAAAATCAGACTTCCCCTTTGTAGTAGGAGACTAGGAGACTTCGACATTTTGCTTCAGAACGATGTCCTCCGGTTTGACGTGCCATACTCCGTTCAAACATCATGCACACAACTCATTCGAACTTTTAAAAATGTAAAGACTCATAGAGTATGTGTGCTATTACAGAATTTGTTCGATTTGTGCAATTAAAAATTAAAAGTTGAGGGAACTTAAAAGTTTAAGGCGACCCGTCTCAGGAGAGTGTTGAGTGTTCTCATCTTTTTGTTGAAAAAATAAACACTCAATACATGAAAACTCAAAAAAGGCCTGCAGCTGGTTGCCTGAAACTTTTAAGTTTTCTCAAGTTTTTTACAGTGTAGATAACCCACACACACAAACCAATAAAAAGGATACATGAAGACATAAAAAAACACCAACAAAAATTATTAACATTTTTATTATATTTTATCTTATTTCATCTATAATCAAGAAATATTTCAGTTTAATATAAAACAAACTAAAATAAAATAAATAAAATCTGTATATATGTATAAAGAAAGAAAAGAGAAAATTTTATTATAAATGAAAAGTTGCTGTTGCATATTTGGCAACCTAATGGAGTTGTCAGTTATTTCTTATGAACACTATCTTAACTATATTTCTTTCAAAATTTCTTAGAAAAAAAGAAAATTGACCATATTCTGAGAATTTTAATGAATTAATTGGAATAATTACCATTTTAATGTTTTTGAAATAAGTCACATATGTGTGTAAATATGTAAATATACGAATTGCAGATTTATGATTGCAGATTTTGTTATGTCGGCAAATTTGAGATTTTTGAGACTTGGTTGGTCTCTGTCTCAGGAGTAAATTCTGAGATGCAGAAGAGTTAATAGAACGTCTCAAACAGCTGTTGCTCTTGTTCTGAAGCTTGAATGCTGCCATCCTTGAAACCTTGAGCTCTTTTCTCTGTCATAGCACTTACTGTAAGGAAAGTGTGAGCGAGTCCATGAGCGTATCGGGCAGTGTGTTTGCGACATGATGCTTGATGGAGTGTCTTCCAGTAAGGTCACTTTACATTCACATCACACAGAACAGCCTGATTAATGGAGAGGCTGAGGAATGGATTCTTTAATTTGATTAATTAGGCTCAAGACCTTGTCTGCAGAGGTCTGATGAGAATTGAATATAAGCATTCTGAAGAGCCTCAAAACCCACATTAAGGGATCGTTATACATGGAATAAATGAACATTATGTGTCAATCAGGAAACTCAGTGAATGAGGAAGAAGCTAATGGGTTTGATTACAAGCGACCCCATTAAAACTTTTGTCCCAGTTTGGTCCCATGTGCATGAAAAGATTAGTGACTGGGATACAATTAATGCAATCATTATTCTCATAAGCAAGCTTAATATCATAAGGGGCTTGCCCAAATGGTGCCACACTTATCATTATTAACAGCCTTTATAAGAAAGAGGAAGGAAAGTTTCTGTTTAGTGCATTTCTATACGACCAATTTAGCTTTATGGCATGGTACATTACGTTAGATAGCTCAAGTTATTGTACTAAATAAACTATGAAAGCTGGTCTCTGCTATGGGACAAAAAATCAATAAAACATGCAATTTATTTATTTATTTATTTTAACTTTTTTTATCACACAATTCAGACTTTTCTCGCAATTGTGAGTTTATATCTTGTAATTGTGAGAAAAAAGTTTGAATTCTAAGTTTTTATCTAACAATTCAGACTTTTTTTTTCTCGCAATTGCTAATCAATTCTTATTGTTTTCTTGCTATACTTTATATTAGTGGTGGGCCATTATCGGCATTAACGTGAGACTCTAATGGCAATATTGTTTTTTTATCGTACGATAAATCTATTGACAAAGTTGTGTTGGGAGCTGGGTCTATACTACACAAGCTATGATGACTTTCACCTTGATATTTTAGTGCGGATGTATACCTAGCCGAATAACACTGTGTTCCCTGTTTGGACGGGACTGGTTTTCTAAACTAATGTACGTGTGAGCATCGCTTCTGATCTTCATGTACCATTTCAGACGAGACTAACACATCCGTGTTTATTACAGAGGTGAGAGGGTCTGTGTTTATTACAGAGGTGAGAGGGTCTGTGTTGTAGATCTGTGCGTCACAGAGATCCCGCACTCTGTATGCGTGCATTGCTAGTCATTCAGATTGATTACAATTAGTATAATCACTAATACCATGGTGACGCTAAATGGCTAGTGCAGCAAAACCATGTTAATGTGTGGTTAATTTAGTTCTATTATGATTTTTATTAGTAGTAAACCCATGTTTTTAGTTTAATAATTAAAACATTTGTATTCATTTATGAGTACAAATGAACACGAGTAATCTTACCTGATACTGATATTACAATGGTCCGTCTTAACAGTTTACATGATCTGGCTCTTTATTTCTATTTATTTATTTCTTTTAGGTATCAAAATATATTAAACATGCGTGTGGTAAGAGCATGTCGTGTTGTATTTTCCCTTTATTTAGGTTATTTGATTTGTTTTTGCTGTGGTTGTGTTCAATTGTTCAATCAAAGTTTTATTAAAATGTTAAATAAAAGTAACTGTATTTTTTTATGAAAAATAAGCAATTAAAAAGTTGCTTACCAATACATGAAACATTCACAATTGATGAATCGGGCTAAAATAGAAGGCGCTGAGTGATACTAAATAAAGAGCCATTTGGGAGCCGTAAGAGCCGAATCTTTGAAAAGAGCCGAACTTCCCATCACTACACAGTTCTGACTTTTTCTCTCACAAATGTGAGTTTAAATCTCTGAATTTATACTTTTTTCCTCACAAAATTCAGACATTTTTTCTAACAATTTAGATTTTATGTCTCACAGTACAGATTTTTTCGCACAAATGTGAGTTTATATCTCACAATTCAGACATTTTGTTTCTCGTAACTGGGTTTTTGTCTCACAGTTGACCGTTCGCAGGGAGCTTGATCGACAAGCAATGCTGTTGCTATCCAGCATCTTGTCCATCTTGTAACAGTCAATTTGGACTTTTTTTTTTTTGGAGTTTAAATCTCACAATTAAATATTTTTTCCTCATAATTTTTAGTTTATATCTTAAAATTATGACTTTTTTCCTCATAATTTTTTCCTCTATAATTTAGTTTAAATCTGAAACTAACGTTGTGATGTTTTTGCGTGATGGTGTCATTAATGATGTAAAACTTTGTCATAAATGAAAATACACAATGGCATTACTCAAACAAAGCTAATTGACAATCTTTGGCATTTTGATGAAAATTTTTAAAAGTAAAAAAAAGGGGTTAGGGTTAGAAAAAGCAGAACATATGCATTTGTTTAACTTAACTTTAATTTGATCAACAATGTGCATTTGGAATGTGTGACATTTGTTTTCAAGCCAACTATTACTTTAACTGTTCACCATGATTTATCCTACAACAGGCCGGAACTACTGAGCTCAGGGCAAGGTTAATAAAAGTGTAAAGACATTTATACAGCACCAGCATGTTGGAACCACCTTCCACAGTCTACCACATATATTCAGCAGTGTAACCATTTTAATAGCAACTGCAATAATCCAGTATCAGGACAAAGGATCCCCTAGTGGAAGGAAATCTGACAAGAACAGCATGAACTGGAGGCTGGTTATAAAATGTATTTTGGTTTAAAACAGAAGGCTCTGTAAGCAGTATGCAGCATTGTGACACTGTGCAGTTGCTATTTCTGTCTGATCTGATCTAAAAAATTACACTGAATGGTGTAAACTAGAGGACTTGTTATTAGCTAAACCTAAAACCATAAATAATTACTTAACATAAAATATGAAAGAGAAATAAAATGTATTTAAATGCATTTATTTAAGCTAATTGCCAAGGTAACATTTCTCATTTTTGTTTGAAAGTACTAAAATCCTATGTATTAGTTAAGAAAATAAAATTATTAGGCCCTCCACATAGGTAAAAAAATTAATAAATAAATAAACAATAAAAGCTATTACTTA
>JAUMHG010000079.1:11304468-11317724 GCA_032359395.1 Enteromius anoplus | reverse complement strand
ACCTGTAAAACCGTTTCTGGGCATTTTTTCCCCTTACCTAAGCTACATACCTTCTATGTACATATCAGAGAACTATTAAAAATATTCTCTCAATGCATTCTATGGCACCTTTAATAAAACAAATTGAACAAGAGAGCATAAAGGGGTCTCTTATTGCAACTTGTAGACGATAAAAATCAACCCCAAACTATTTTAAGAGGTCATGTATTTATATAATGTGGTTTATTCACAAATGTACAGTTTTTAGACAAAATTAAGCATGCAGAGCCACCATTTTGGTCTGTTCGTGGCTAATATGTATGAATTCCTATCTCATTGATTCACTTTTGTACCTGAATTTACATCATTTGTTTATATGAAATTAAAAATAGCTATCTCTAATCCTGTAATTGGGTACACAAATGTATTTTTAATGTTTTTACCATATTAGCCACCTCATTGTAGATAACACCAAGATTTTCCACTGTATTTTCTGAAGAATGCCTGTAGTTTTATACTATACATGTGCCTGAGCTTAAGCCATAAATGAGTAATAAGGGTATATATCTGTATCTATCCTTCCCATCTTTATGTTTCCCATCTCACCCCATTTCACCCACTGGCATTGGAATATTTAGTATCTGTTTGTGCTGAAGGGAATTTGTCCTCCTGCTGTGCTAGTAACTGCATCTTACATAAGATCTCAACCATACGCTTATCAATATTCCTTCTCTCGCTTTACCCAGCTCTTTTTTTGAGCAGGGTCTCAAGGCTGACGCTCACAAATCAGAGACAAAACAAAGCACGGGCGTAGCGATCCTGCCAGATCATAAAGTCTGTCTGAAGATTTTAATCAGATTATAACATGCATAAATGGTTATATATGACGGGATATTGAAATCATATGACTGCACTGCAAAGACATTATGTTGGCCCTTGTCAATATTAAGCAGCTTAGTACGTTATTTATGACGCCGTTCTGTTTGATTTCTCAGGATTTTGATGATAAAGCACTGCTCGGATTGAAACAGCAGAGTTTTTAATGATAGCTTGTTCTGTAGTTCGCTGCTTCTGATTTCGATGAGCTCAGGGCTTTGCTGCTGCCGAACTTTCTAATCGTATTCAATCGCAGGATGTGCGTTCATGATGCATCAGATCGGCTATTCAGCGGCGAGCCATAATGAGTAGTCAAACGCAAACAGGAAGAGCCCAAATGACAGGCATTCAACAGCCAGAATATCCATTCACAACGCACCTGCTGATCGACAGCGCACACAATACGCAAACAACGACGAGCTTACGCAAGAACTGTACAAACATTATGTACTGTATTTGCGAATAGGCTATGTATCAAGCCCTGCCAAGTATGATAAGCGCTATGTCGTTATCAGAGGGTTACATTTTTGAGACTCCACTGCTAGGCTCCAGTCTGGAAGAGGTATTAGATCATCTCTCGTGTGGTTGTGCCCTGTGTGCTGCTGTCAGACAGTTCATGTTTAATGCATTCCTGCCAACCGCACACTAACTGATAGGAGATCAGAGTGCGGCTCGATTGAGACCAGCTCTGAAACAATAGCTACCTTGAGAGGGGCGGTTTGACTTGAGGAGCCTTGCACACCTTGCAAAGCAGAAATGCTGACCTATAGAAATCCCCAAGCGTTGTGATTGTTGTCGGAGGCTCTGCTCATAACAAGTAGCTAGTGCACTTGCTGACTGCTGTGCACTTGTAATATGCAGTAGGTGAGTTACATACAGTAACTGTGTGACATACAGTACTTCTGTATTACAAAATACAGAAGTTATAAAAAGTTTGGTTTCAGAACTTACAGGACCAAAAGCAAAACAAAGACATTTGGAAGATTGTTTGGATCCCCTATCTAAACCTAATGAATGTAGCTGGTGCTACAAATCCCATGCCGTTCTAAAAGTTACAACCCTTAACATTTTTTTTTTTTTGCAGATTTGTCTCACAGTCATCTTACAGTACCTGCAGAACCCCAAGTCTTAAAGTCAGATAATTGCTAAACCTTCCCAGAAGGCTTTTAAACAGAGCGTGTTTGGAACAGAATGTGAGTCAGAACAAGCATTTGGCCAATTTAAAACTTTTGTGAGAGGAAGCCTGTTTTAAAAGCAGTAAGAAACAGACCCATCACCACCATTGGGTTTCTAAAGCAATTGATTTTACCTGAAGACATCTGATAGAAACCATTAGATTCAAAAACAGATTCTAACCTCATACATTTTTCATCGTGCTGCCTTCCCCATATATTTGTTTGAAAATAATCTCCATATGCATTGTCATATCTATCTACATATATATTTATGCAAATGGCAGACGTATTTATCCAAAGAGACTTAAGATATATGTTATATAAGCTACTGTTGCCTTGGTTTTGCTAGCAGCATGCTCCACTGATTGAGCAAGGAACGCTGCTTACCAAAAGATCTCAAGGTTTGGTTAATTAACTATAAATGGGGGTAAATGTGTTGATGAAATGTGTTCTGACGAAACAAAGTTAGAACTTAGAACTTAGCTCAACTTACAATATTGGACTCGTCATAAAAAATGTTAGTGTATGGTTTATACGGATTGTTCAGTTCATACTGATTACAGATTGTCAAAATGCATAATTTAATATAAAGTAACTTACCTAATTAATATTAGGGCTTTTTGTTCCATCAGATTTTGCGATGAGTTTGAATTCGGATGAGTTTATTAACACAATGGCCAATCAGATTTGTTCAGATGATGTGCAGATGTACTTGTGAAATATATATTTTAACATTACCTTCCTGGTCAGTGTTGTTTACACCATTGTACTTTAAATAATAAAAGCAAAAGTCAGTCTGGTTAAAACAGCTAAATTGCTGATGTAACCTATTTCATATAGAAGGCCCATATCTGTGCATGTGCATCTTTTTGGCGGGAAATCAGTAAATTCTACTAAATTGAAGAAAAAAAAATGAAAAAATTCTGTTAAATGGAGCTTAAAATACAATTTTATTTCTTGGTGAGAGGGTAATTAAATTAGCCAAATTATTGAATTACACAGACACAAAAAGACACGTATCATAATTCTGTGTGCGTCGGGTCTGTAAGTGAGCAGTGTACTGGTTCCGCTTGGCAGCAAAGAATTCAGAATCGTGACAAATGTTTGGCTGTTATCCATGGAATAAGAGACAGCTGAAAGACAGATGAGCGTGTGGCAAAACTAATAACCATAACAAGATGTCAGTAGTAACATTAAGGCTCTGCTGCAAGGTGTGAGTGACAGATGGAGGTGTTAACTCAGGCAAGAGCGGCAGAGCTACCGGTGATGCCTGAACTTGGCCAAGGAGACGAATGAGACAAATCCAGCGGAGCTGTGACTGAGATGATGAGACAAATGCCAGTCTGGGACACTCATAGACTCAGTGACAGTAATGAGGCAGATAGATTTCCACCCGAGGAAAGAGATTAATTAAGGAGATGTCCTCTCACATAATGCTGAAAGCAGTCGCCCAGCACAAAGGGAGATAACCGCGAAAGAGATGAGACGTTGACAGGTGAGAATATGAGGAAATCTGTTGCACTCCCATTGTCTGATTCGCCGGGTGATAATTAGGCATCACAGATGACATCTCGCCTGTATGGGGGTGTCACGCTGTATGTGGGGGGGTGTCCTCATGCAAGTCTTTCTCCTTGTTAATCTATCTGTTGGTTGCTGTTTGGGTGACAAGCTGTCCAGTCAACAGCCCTTAGGTGGACGTATCACAGGGGCATGAATGTGTTTGTGACCTTGTGTATGTTTGTGAATTGTGTCCACTGTGTGTGTCTATTGTTTTTGTTATATTTAGTTAGTCAGTCAGTAATTGTGTTTGGGTCAGTAACCAACTTTGTGAAAGTATGCAAACATAAAGCCAAATGCTTATGAGGGCATTGCAAGATTTCATAATTTCTGAAATGGTAAAAAAAAAAAACAGTACACAAGGGGGTGATAGAGTTACCAAGAGGGTGCGAGGTAACTTTGGGGATTATTTTTGGTTCAGCAACTTTGAGAATGCCGTTGTGTTACGAGAACTGCTTTCAACAAATTTCGGAAAACAACAATATGTGTAATCTGTCATGCGTTGTTGAGTATCTTTTCTGTTTCTGGTCTTTCTCACAGTGTAGGAATCAGTGCCTTGTTTAAGGGCACAAAGTGGTAGCTTGTGTAGAACCCCCTGTGGGGTTAAAAAAGGTTTGTCTTGTCGAAGCTGATAGCCTTGTGGGCATTGCTCCGACATGTTGTGCAGTTACACTTTGAGTGACTTGAGTTCAACTCCCGCCTCGGGACTTACAGGGATGTTCAATTCTGCTCTTGGAGGACCGCTTTCCTCAGAGGTGGACAAAAGTGAAGTACATTTACTTGACTGTTAAGTACACTTTTTGAGTATCTGTACTTTACTTGAGTTAATTTTTTTCTGGAAACTTATGACTTTAAGGTCAAGGTCTTAAGAATTACTAGAAACTTCCTGGCTTGTGTGGTTGAAGCCAAGACATTGGGCCTCCACGAGCAGAGTTGTTCATCTTTGGATTAATGTCCATTAGCTTGTGCATTTTAACAGATCACTCCTTTAACCTTCAAAGCAAGTCTGTAATGTGTGCTTTACCTCCCGGAGCTCTTTTGCCACGTCTTTTAGCTCAGCAAGAACTTCCTCCAGCTGTTCCATGACCATCTTAATGTGCCTGCGGATCTCTGCTCTCCGGTCAGGGCTCGGGCTCCGTTCAGATGGTCCTAGCACTGTACTGTGAAACATCCTTCACATGGAGACGACAGCAGCAGCAGCAGCCAGGAGGGGACAGGACACTGGGCGTCATGTCTGAAGCCCACCACAGTGTTGTTTGGCCCTATCTGAATGAAAGACCCATTCCCTGGTCCAAACATCTTAGCATAGCTTTTTTTGCTGATGTTGGGAAACTTTGAGTCCGGGAGCATCTAGTATCTCTCAGTAAAATCAAAAGGAAAGCTTAATTCAAAAAGAAAGAGGGCATCAAGAAAATTGGAAAAGTTTCAGCACTGGAACAAACAGTTCTCAGCAAAGCTTTGATCTTTTTCCGTAGGATGTTAAAATTAAATCAAATGGTATCATTTTTGGCATGAAAGAAGCTTTGTTCTTAAGACAGTCAACAAATAAATAAATAAATAAGACAGCATTTAGAGCTTCTATTTTGAGAGTTTTGTGACATACCGAAAGTCAGTCTACCAGCTTATGTGGGACATCTGTCAATCTTTCTACCGGTTTTCGACATCTACATATGCATCCTCTGTTGCAACTCCACTTTTTCAAAAACGTATACCATACAGTGTGTTTTCCAATAAAGTGAAATCCTTCAGAGTAGGAGCCATCAGAATGTGATTTGAATAATGTATGTATCCCAAAGGTGAACTGAGAATTGTACAAAAAAAAAAAAAAGTCACAATGCCAATCGAACTGGCAGAAAAAGAACACATCCGATGTGACACCTGGGAGGACGAGACAAAAATTGCTTCTCTCCAAAGCAATCCTGACAGATACTGCTATGAAGAACCATCACCCTGAGACATAGAGTGTTCCGGACATCCAGTTCAGCTAACCCACACCAGAATTTCAGTTTAGCTTGTCTTCTCTTGGCTTTTGTGGCTTTGGTCCAGAATTGATGCCGTTTGGACTTATTGCTGCTCCGTATGTCTATAAAAAGCTTCCGCAGAGTTGCCAGGCTTTTCCCACTGTGCCCTCGTACCGTGCAGCGTATCTCCTACCCCATCTGAGCACGCTCAGATTACACTAGAAACGGATGCATGCTCAACACCTCTCTTGCAATGTTGTCCTCTATCAGTCACTGATGCTCAAGCACTTAGGAAACCTCCCCCTTCCCTCTCTCTCTCTCTCTCCCTCATTCACTCACCCTCAAACACTCGCATTCGTTCTCTATGATCTCTCTTCCATAACTCTTCCCTCCTCTTTCATACTTGCTACCGTACACACACTACCTTTTAGTTCCGCTCACCCTTGTCCTGTCGCTTCCATCCTACTTCCGACAAACATATCAATTCATGTACACTTCCAAGCTCGCTCTCTGCTCAGATCTTTTCAACCACTTGCCACCTCAGTTGGGGAAGCAAATTAATTCAATTCAGTGTTGCAGTGCAGGCTCGTGAATCGTGAATGTGACGGCTCTGCAGCAATAGAAGCGGACCAGATTATCCCATTTAGATCAGTAATGAATAGAAGACGGACGCACGTACATCAGGAAACCGCTCGCCCTAACCATAATTATGTGCAAGAGATGCTTCAGCCTCCAGTATTCATTTTCCTGTTGCTCTCTTCAAATCACGAATCGACCAAGGGACTGTGTCAGCAAGTTTGAAATTCTAATTTACCTTTCTATAATGATTCTTTAAAACATCCTGCGAGGCTTGTCCCAAACAAAGGCCCTATTTATTTCTTAGGTGTCTCTGGTGGGAACTCTGATGAGAACTATCGGGGGGAAAACAACAGGGTTGAGCACAAAACAAGCAGTTGCTTGAAAAGTGTATTCAGGCATATGGTGCCGAACAGTCACCTGGAATAACAGATACAATTTGAGATAAAGGTATCTAGAGGAAAGCAACATGATCATTTGTGCTGCGAACATTAATGATGCCTCAAATAGTGAGACTAGCTGGGGAAGGTGTGCTTATATGTTTGGAGCATTTGGACAATTTTAGCCTTGCAGATGGTAAAACAGGCCAAAATGATTTTAAGGATAGATCTTGGTGATTTCTTAAGGGTGATGTATTTTTTATTTAGGTTGATAAAAAAAAGAACCTAAATACTCTAGCAGTGCATGGCAACTACTCTAACAACTCCAAAGCAATGCAATGTAACACTCAAAACACCCTTGCAATCTCAAAGCCCTACAAGTGAAACAGTCAAAACACCCTAGCAACTAGTGTTGTCACGGTACCAACATTTCTGTATTCACTAACAATAAAAGTGAAAATTCACGGTTCTCAGTACCAATTTTGGAGGGACGCACAGAACACACAGAATTCATATACATGTACAGATAGTAGTTCATGTAGCAAACTGTAGGCTGTAGGCCAAGATTTTGTCCGCGTTTTCTGCATCACGTTTACATTTTTTTAGTACCGACTTGGTACTTCGTACATTTTTCAAGTATATGCACTTTACCGGAGTAATTTTATTTGTAGCAACTTTTACTTCACTTCATTCCTAAGCTTGTAAGATTGTAGTTTTTACTTTACTACATCTCAGAAAACATATCGTTACTGTGGTTCGCAAATCATACCTAACGATTCGTTCTCGAATTGGAACGATCCGATTCCAGCTGTTTTCAATTTGACAACTCACTGATTCAAACGATCTGTTCAGAGCGAGTCTCCGGTGAACTGAATTCACAAGAACAACTGGCGCGCGCGACTGATGATGCGTAAAGTAAGTTACTAATGTCAAATTTTAGGATTAGTTACTTTAACTGAAAATTGTGGTTTGTTACACTGCAGTAAAGGGTGATCTGTTCAAGCCCACTGAAATGAATGCAGACACATAGTGTCTCCAGGTCAAAAAACGTTCACATATTCCCTGCTGTTGTAACGTTAGCAGTTTTCTTAAAATGCTACGCATTTAGCCCTACATCTGTTTTAATATTGTGTACATTTTTTATAAAAATATATAAAAATATTCAAATTCTCATGTCATATATAACGTTCTGTGACGTTCTGCAAAACAATAGCCTAAGCTTCAACAACTTTTTTATTACTGGTGAAAATTATATGGTCAAAACTGTTTTCTCTCGGGTAAATTGCAGTGTAAGCTTCACAGTAAACATTACTACTTCATGCTTGTCAAAAATCCCAGGTATTTTGAGCAGTAAGATTATAAAAAAATGTGTTATAAAATTAAGGAGACTGTATAAAATTGCAAAATAAATCTATCAGTAATATTTTACTTAAGTAGGCTATGTAAAAAAGCAAGTACTTTTGTACTTTCACTCGGGTAAAATTGAAAAAGGAGTACTTTTACTTTTTACTGGGGTAATATTTTATTGTATGTCTTTTGACAACACTACTAGCAACCGTAAAGCAATGCAATGTTACGCTCGGAGCACTTTAAGAATAACAATGCAACACAATAAAATACTCAAAACAACCTAGTAATCCCCAAGCAATGCAGTGTATTGCCCAGAACAAAGCAGCACAACTGAAACAGTCAAAACACCCAAGCAATTACAAAACAATGTAACATTCAGAACATCAGCAATTGCAAAACCATGTAATGTAAAGCTTAGAACACCCTAGCAAACACAAAGCAATGCACTGAAACACTGAGAAAACTCTATCAGTTGTAAAACAATTTTATGTAATGCTCAAAATACCCTAGCAACTTAAAAGCAATGCAGTGTAACGCCAAGAACACCATAGCAACTAAAAACTTAAAACAACTTCAAACCTAGAAACCATAAAGCAATCAAATGGTACGCTCAAAACACCATAGCAATCACAAAGTAATGCAATGTAACATTTAGAATACTGTAGAAGCCACAGAGGAATGCCATGTAACACTGAAAACACCCTTTCAACCACGAAGCAATGCAATGTTACATTCAAAACACCACAGCAATTGCAAAATCAATGCAATGTCATATTTAGAACGCCCCAGCTATCACAAAGCAATGCAATGTAACATTTAGAACACTTTAACAATTGCAAAACAATGTAACGTTCAAATAGCCCTAGCAACTTGAATGCAATGCAGTGTAACACTCAGAACACCGTAGCTACAAAGCAATGCCATGTAACGCTAAAAACACACTTTCAACCACAAAGCAATGCAATTAACATTCAAAACACCATAGCGTTTGCAAAAACAATGCAATGTAACATTTAGAAAACTCTAACAATTGCAAAACAATACAGTATAATGTAACGCTCAGAACACCCTAGCAGCCAGAAAGCAATGTAATACTCAGAACACTGTAGAAGCCACAAAGGAATGCCATGTAACGCTGAAAACACCCTTTCAACCACGAAGCAATGCAATGTTGCATTCAAAACACCACAGCAATTGCAAAATCAATGCAATGTCATTTTTAGAACGCCCTCGCAATCACAAAGCAATGCAATGTAACATTTATAACACTTTAACAACTGCAAAAAAATTGAATGCTCAAATAGCCCCAGCAACTTGAATGCAATGCAGTGTAACGCTCAGAACACCGTAGCCACAAAGCAATGCCATGTAATGCTAAAAACACACGCACCACAAAGCAATGCAATTAACATTCAAAACACCATAGCGTTTGCAAAAACAATGCAATGTAACATTTAAAACACCCTAACATTTGCAAAACAATGTAATGTATTTCTCAGAACTCCCTAGCAAGCACAAAGCAATGCAATATAAAACTCAAAACACCCTAGCAACCAAAAATCAATGCAATGTAACACCCTAGCAACCACAATGCAACCAGATGAAATGTTCAAAACACCATAGTAACTGCAAAGCAATGAAACATTTAAAAGATTTAAGCAACCGCGCAGCGACACCTTTGCAAATACCATGGCATTGTGGTGTGCACAATAAGCATGTTCAAACACTACTCACATTTGCTTTAGAAAATATTCCTAGTTGTTGTTTAGATGCTAGACACTTTAAATGACAGCGTGTTCACAGGCACTAAAAATGTATTGAAGTGTTCTATTTTATTAAAAGTTGGAATTGAGGACTAAATGCTGAGATTTTGAGATTTGCAGAAAGCTAATGCAATCCTAATTGCACATGTGTGGCAATTTATGCATGCATTTAGGGCTAAGTACTAGCAGTTGAAGGAGACTTATTTCAATGCACTAAAATGACAATGCAAATGGTTTTATTTTCATCCACTACTAACTGAATTCTGTCCGTGAAACAGAGTACCAGCTCCGAAGATTTTTGTCATCCGTTCGTGTCATAGCTAAATGCATTTCTTTCTGAAAGTACTGAAACAAAAACACAGCTCCTGATTTCTTAAAATCTTTTCAGCAAATGCAATGTCAGTGTTTCAAAGAAATGTTATAACAAGGTCTTTCATTCAAGAAGATATGCTGCTTCTGTAAAACTCTTTCAAACGGTAGTATGCTAATGTTGCGATTATATGTAGTTCAATGAGCAGCATAGTAGCATCTCATATTTTCCATTTTCTATTCAGGTTTGTATTCTTTTTTTTTTTTTTTGACATATAAGAGTCAGAGGAAATTTTGGGTATCTCATTTTGTCACTCCATACAGACAGAAAACAATACCTTTTGACAGGTTTTTGGGGGGTATTAAAAATGTTGTATATTATCAAGCAAATTATATATGAACAAATCCATCTGTTAAAACCTTCAGGATATAGACAGGGATAAAAATGTCCGGTTTGTGTAATTGCTACTGAAGTGGAGATATGTGGCTCAGTGTAGGAGAAAAAACTCATTTTGAGAAATGACCCTCACTTACAAAGCCCTTCATAAGCTTTCCTTCATATGTATCTGAATTATGTCAGCCTTTATGCAAATGTAGTAAATCATGTGGTATATTATACATACGCAATAAATAATGCTGAGTATACATACCACATACTATAAATAAGTGTTGTAGCATGATAGTATGTTTTTTTGGAAAATAGAGGCCAAATGCAATCTACGCAGGCTTTTATTGCCATCTACTGGTGGGTATGCAATGCGAAACACTGCAGGTGAATAGGGTAAAAAGATTAACTATTAGTTATCACCTTACTTACCTAATTGTTTGATTATATTGATAATTGCAAACATTATTTGTATTGCAAATAATACATTTAAATATGCAAAAAAATGCATTATTTAATTAAATATGTTCTAATTTGCATATATTTATAGAACAAAAATTTAAACACTGGATGAAGCCAGTTTTAAAATTCGTATTTATTTCTTTTTTGATATATTAGAGTCAGAGGAAATTTGGGGTATCTCATTTTGTCACACCATAATTCAGAAAAGGCTTAGAACAGACAGAAAATAATGCATTTCGACAGGTTTTTGGGGGAAATAATATTATCAAGCAAATTATATATGAACAAATCCATCTGTTAAAACCTTTATAGAAAAGGTATATAGAAAGATATAGAAAGGGTCTGGTGTGTGTAATTCCTGCTGAAGTGGAGCTGTATGGCTCAGTGTAGGAGAAAATAATAATAATTTTGAGAAATGGCCTTTTAAAAATATGTATTGTAATTGAAATCTATTGATACAAGTAGAGTAAGTGCTATCGTGTCTTTTAGATGTTTTCTTTCCACTAGCCTGAAAAAAATATTTTATGAAAAAAACAAAAAGCCTAAAATCTCACATTTGACAGGTGCATGAAAAAACAGGGTTTCCTCTTAAAGCAAAACAAATGTAATAAATGAAACTAATTTATTTGTTGCCATTTCCATTGAAATGTTTTATTTTAGTACATTAAATGAAAATGAGAAACTTTGCCTGGGCAACATGCTCAACAAATAACTTTAATGTCATAAAAGAGTACATGTGTACGTGTTTTCATTTTAGGTTTAGTTGAAACTGAATGGACTCAGACACAGAATGCAACATTATATGTTTATTATCCATCAGGGAGAGACAAAATAATATAAAAGTAATACAAAATGAACCAAAAAACAATCCATTTCAAACTTCAAAAACAACCACCTTCAGAAATCACAACTATTGAGCTTCACGCTTGCATGATTGATTGATTGATTGATTTCTAAATAGAGCTTTTCTCAGGAAACTTAACATGTTAAAGTATTTGTGTTGCATTAAACACAAATTAAGTACACTAAACATAGTAGCTGAAGGAAAAAAAATATGGCTGAATTGATATTAGTACAAAATAATTTAAATGCATGACCCTTATAAGTCAAGAAAATGTAAAAAAAAAAAAGAAAAAAAAGAAAACCTGTAAAATGTACTGGACTGTAGTTCTTGTCTCCAAGTCAACAATACATTCCACTTTAGACGTGACAAAATAATTAACATCTACACACATACAGAGTGCCTTTGTACACATGGAACAAGGTTTGGTTCAGTTCACAAATTTACCAAGCACCACACACAACTCACTATACAAAGACAACTATCTGTTTTGTGTTACTCTACTGGCATCTGTCCACTCACTTAACTTTACAGTATGAACAAGGCTTTATCTACTCTTGGGATACATAGGCATGAAGATCAGGGCTCAAAAAAACTTGGCGGGTCTTGGAAAGGACAGTGACCTTAGCTTTTGCTGGTGCGGCTGAAATATAACATTCACACTTGTTGATGTGATCAGAGCATGCGTGACAGATATCAATATTGCTCCTGCCAGTGTTTTCTTATTAGACCACCATCAAAAAACAAACATGTAAAGTTTTATACATCCAGTCCACTAGGGGGCACAAGAGGTCTGCGGATGTCATTTAGGGACGAAACCTCAACCAAGCTTTGCACAGGAAGTCCTGTCTTCCCAAGCCCCACGGTACTGTACTAAACATCAGATTGTGAAACAATTTACGCTCAAAACACCCAAATACACACATTATCGAAACATCAACAAAGTAGATCTTTACAGAAACAAAAGAAGCACAGAAAAACTCCCCAAACACACATGAGTAATATCACACATGGGCGTTTCACAGTTCTTGAAATGATTCAAAGTATTTTACAAGCCTTGATAGAGACATTAAGATGACGCATTACATATACTGTACACTATTATTGTAATCTATTTCATACTTTATTTTCATATAACTATGACCCAGTTCCAGAGTCAACTGTCTGTTCATCACTGACTGGCTCCTCGGACTGTAAATTCAGTTGAGTTGGAACAACAAATCTATATAAGTGTTCTACTATATATTACAAATCCGAAAGAGTTTAAATAATCTCTAAATATCTGTCATTTTGAATTTCACACAGAATTCGCTTGAGGCGATGCATAACAGAGAAAATATTTTCAGAACAAATCACCAAACGTGGACGCAACTTTGGGAAAATGTGAAGTACTACAATACATCACTATGAGAGTAATCAATAATTAATATGATACTGTATATATATTGTACTTGAGACAATATTACTTCATAATGTGCTTTAGTTGTACGGTTTAAACAAGCGGGGAATAAACCACCCAGAAACCATATTTTATAGAAGTGACTAAAATTCAGTCTGAGATTATATGCAAAATAACGATTTTTGTGACAACGAGAATGTTAAAATATCAGCCTACTTCGCAGATTCAGACCATAATGGATTG
>JAUMHG010000079.1:11274352-11295819 GCA_032359395.1 Enteromius anoplus | reverse complement strand
CATTTATTAATTAATAAATTATTATTTATATCCTTTTGATGATTATGATATGAGTAGCACCTGAACCCTATGTAATAGATCTATGTAGGAAGTCAGGGTGGCCTAATAATAATCATAAAAAAAAAAAAAAAAAAAAAAAACGTGACATCTCTATATTTTATACAAATTCAAATTCACAGCATTTCATTTAAATAAAACAAACATGTTGTAATATTTTAAATGTCTTATAATTCATTTAATGCATGCTTTTTGAATAAAAGCATTAATTAAAAAAAAGAAAAAAGAAAAGAAATATAAAGTCATTCCTTGGATGACAAATGAGAAAGACATTTTCTAATTTGTAATAACATCCTCTGATGAATTGTTCACAATAAGAGCAGGAATGTATGCTAAAAAAGTAAACATAGACTATTTTGAATTCAGGTTGACTTTAAACAATATTAAAAATGAATTTCTCTTTGCTGCTGGCCATCATTCAAAATTCTTTATGCCCCCCTCGAGTACAAACACACTTCGTATCAGTTATGACGGTGCATATCTCACACTCTAAATGGCTCTGTGAGTGGAGGCCTGAAAAATATCCGTGTGGAAAGAACAAATGTCCACCGGTAGTTTTCCCTGCCTTTATGAGCTGCATTATTTCTCAGATGCACACATGTAAACACAGACAGAGCGCTGCGCTGCGAGACAGACCAGGGTCAGCGTCGTCTTTGTCTTCTGCCAGTGCTTACATTAGTCTGAAAGAGTCAAATATTCCCGCTCCGGTCTCCATTTATCCTGTACGCGAGCCGTGTGGACATATACCAGGGCCCCTGACGCTGGCAAGTATCCGACTGGAGAGGGGCGGGGCCGCAGTGCCAAGATCTACACTCATGTTTATGCCATTTAACTCAGTTTAAATGGGCTGAAGTGCTTTTGGTGATTGGTTGGTGTGGCTGCAGGCATACTGTATATTTAGTTGATGGGAAAAATAACAAGGAAGAGAAAATTACCCAATGTGGTTGATTTTGAAATTTAGCAGGCAACCGTGCCAGTAACTTTTCTCTTTCTTACCATGTCTTCCATCAAATAAAAACAATGTTAAAGACATTTCATAATCACCTACAAATTTTTACAGACCCTTTGAAACAATTTAATGCAATAATTCTGAATAGAATTAGTTAAGAATTAATTGATCCTAAAAAATGATACTGATATACTGTAGGGAATGGAATACTGTATCTACACTGATTTTAACAGTAAAAAAAACAGTGAAAACGCTACGATATAAAATGGTTAATGGTAAATTCCTGTAAAATTTAAGGGATAAACTGCAAACTGACATTCTCAGAATTCTGCACAGCATTTTAAATTTAGTTTGAATTTGATTTCTTTTCTTTAAAATAACTGTTCCTTCTTAGTCTTTTCTTATCAGTTCTGTTTATTAGCGTTGTATGTAATGTTGTTAAATAAATGTTTATTGCATATTTCAGTTTAATGCGTATCACCATGATGGTGTTTAGTGTTTGTGTGAATGACTCTGAGCTCCTTCTACATATGTCTATCTATCTATCTAATCTTAAATGTGACACTGGACAAAAAAAAAAGAAAAAATGCAAATAACACATGAGCTTAACTTTTGCTTACCAAAATTTCACGTGCAAACAGGCAACTAACAGCGAAGTAAAATGATGCCACAAGTCACAATTCATCACGTCAGCTTGTGGTGGCTGCGCACATGTGGTGGGTGAATCCAATAAACTTCAGATTCACATGACCCACCCGCAAGAACTTTAGCCAAAATGCATCTTAGCCGAATAGCTTCACCTTCTTTTTTCCAGGTCTCTCCAGTGCACCTGCCAGTGTTGCTGCTGTTTTCAATAATAAACCCTGACGTGCAGCCAAATGGCAGCATAAAACAGCAGCTCGCGTCCTGGAGGGAAGTCACAAGTTTAAAGACTTTGCAACCCGGCATTTTTCAAATTAACAAAGTGGGCTGAGAAGATATGAATATTCATGAGGTCTTATTCCCAACCCGCTCGTCGTTTAACTTCCCCCATGTGAGCACAAAGCCCAATAATATGTCACGTCCCCCCCCCCCCCCCTTAATTCAATCATCAACCCTCATTCAATTATCCAATATAATATGCAAATCAACCCAACAATGGCCAACAAATGCTAATTACCTACATCAAAATAATTAAATTGGACGGCGACAGCACAGAAGGACTGAACCGCCATAAAAACGGAGGCCGTTTCTTTAATTAAGAGCAAAAATGTTTTAAATTAGAAGCCCATAAATTGCGAGGACTCTGACCCCTCCCTTCCCCGTCCCCCAAGGGGACATTAAGACGTCACGGACGAGGTCTCCGCGTGATGCACGCATAACTAAAACCCGACCGAGTGTGGCGTACTCACACCTGCCATGCAGTCGGCGGCTTCCAGGTAAACTGAGCATGCAAGGACTCCCACTTCTCCATGCCAGGCTGATCTGTGATCTGTGCTGCCAGGTGAGTTCAGCCCCTTCCCCCTCCACCGGGACCCAACAAAGAGCGGGCCAACTGCCAGGCGGCGGATAACAATGTCTGCTCCTGCTACACAGCGCAGAGCCAGCGGAGGTGGCAAAGTCGCTGCATTATTCAACAGGCACCTTTTGTTGCTATTGTGTTGGTTGTTTGTAAGGAGAAAAGTACACCTGCTCTTGATCTAATGACGGCCAAACATTATACACACCTCAGTGACGGAGAGGAAAGGATCTTTTACAGGGCTAAAAAATAAGCCTTCGGATACTGTTTGCAAATTTGTCAAACGTAGCCCTTTAATCTTCAATTTCTTTCCTTCTTTATAATTGTTTCTTTTGCTTTTGAGGCTTTGGTATCCACAATTGTTAATATTACATGTGCTCACTTGATGAAATGGTGATATTACATGATCCGTCAAAATTTACTTGTAGATACGAAAACAGTCATGCTGCATTATGTATTATATATAAAATACATTTTCAGAATTCTTTGATGAATAAAAAGTTCAAAACAGCCCTATTTAAAATGTTAAACGTCTTTACTGTACCTTCTGATCAATTTAATGCATCCTTTCTGACTAAAAGTATACGTGGTGTGCGCGTGTATTAAGAACGCTTAATATAATAAAAAGCATTAATATATAATCATAATGCCATATGTATTGATGAAACAAGCGTGTTGGCATGCAGTAATAATGAAGGTTACCCACCTGGTTGTCTGGGTGGTTGACAGTGAAGTAGCCGACGCAGATGATGAGCTCGTGGAGCAGCTCTTCAGAGCTATGCTGAGAGCAGTACCACAGCAGAGAGCTCACAATGTGTCTGAAGGCCAGAGACAGACCCTCTGCCCCTAAAACACACTGAAACAAACAGAAACCTACATCAGAATCTGATCAGCCGAGAGTCGGCCAAGTTTCTGTGCATTAAAAATGCAAAAAGCTGTGCGACACAGGGATTTTAACACTAGCAAATGAACTGAACACACATTTTTAAAATGGTATAATCCTGCTCATGTGGCTCCAAAAATACACGACATTGTTTTTCCTCAGAACACATTAGAAGATCATTTAAAAGTAGTCAACGGGGCCCAAAACAACACTTGTTTTATGAACCAAACCACACGGGTATAGAAAATCATAGAGGTTTGGAACATCATGAGGGGGATCTCTTCTCAGCAGGAGACATTGCTCGTGAAGGTCCAACTGGTTCTGGGATCAGTAGTCCCAGCTCAAGACCCCCCCAATTCCCTCAAACTAAAGAGATGTTATCTGCTGGTCTAGAGACAGTATTTATTAAACATGTCAACATGACTGAACGCCTCAGGGTCAGCACTGAAACTACTGACATTTTCTGCTGGGTTGCAGAGTGTTATGGGATGGAGAGTCTAAACAACCACAAACAACAATACCTGAAAGTCTCAGCATATGTAATGGAAGCGAGGCGCTGGGTTTGCATCACTACAGACGGTCGGTTTAAAAAAAAAAACTCTGATCAACATTTCTTACCAAAACCAATAACTGCAACACAACTGAAGCAGGCATGAGAAACTGAAATAACACGATAGACACACAGCAACACACTAAAGTAATTCATAGTTGTTCTGCTCTCCTCCTTCACGCCTAGGTGTCTACATGATGATTTAGCCTAGTGATAGCGGTCTTGTCTCTTTATCATACCGGCTGAAGTACGACCGGAGCCTGAGCACGTTACGCCACTCTCCGTCCACATTACTCACCCGCAGCTTTCAACATGACTAGCCCGGGGTCAGAGGTCAGGTGTGTTTATATCCACCGGGTTAACTTTGTTCTGTGAAGAAACGCTGATAACCTACCAGTGGGCATTTGGAGGAAACCCTGGCTGGACCATTAGCTTGAGGCTTATGTCTTTACGGTCCACGTTTGTGTGAGCAGACGTACCTACACAACCATTAATGAGAGCCCAGGAGCTTTTTTATTGCTGTCTGTCTATTGCTGATGCATTTAGGAAAAAACAAGCTATGCGGCATTACTTTAGGCAGAACTGAACTCCTTTAACAGGATGGACAGCATACCACAAAAGAGACGGTCACATACAAGCATCCTTCCGCAGAGCTTTGAATCAAAGAAGCAGGATCTCACAGATTGTAAACAGGACCAGAGCAAAAAGGGTATTCATCACACGACGCATAGCTCAACAGAGGGTCGCGGTACTTTTCTGAAAGTAAACATGGTCTTCTGGACTCTATAAAACACTTGAGCCAGATTCTTTCTTCTCGGTGTGCTCAAGCCAAGCCCTAAAAACCTAGAACCTAGATTTACCCTGAAGATCGCTCAGTGATCTTCATTTAATTTTTTAACCGTTTGACAGATCTATGACATACAGGAGTCACACCAGACATGAGTACCTGGAAGGCTGAGAGGTCCAGCAAGGCGAAGGTGTTGAGGAAGCGCAGCCCCTGGAGGGCCACCTGGATGACGGCGGGGCTGTAAGGCTCCAGGGGGCCCACGGGGCCGGCTGAGAGAGAGTCAGGGAGGTAACTGTGGAGCAGGATGCAGTATAGCATGTGTAGGACGCCCACCAGGTCGGTGCTCTGCAGGAGGGATGTCAAACCAGTGGGGTCCTGACGTTTGTTGTCAAAGATGCTCAGGGAACTGAGAAACGAGAATTAAAGGGTGAAAGAATTGTAATATGGTAATTTTCCCATGTCTACTTTTTGTAAAATAAATGTGAAAACAGCAACAATAACAAAAACAACAACAATAAAAATGTTCTGTCAAATGATTAATCGCAATGACATAATGTGTGCACGTTGTTTATTTATTATGCATTTATAAATATTCACACATATCCTCCATTTTTCATATGGATTTTTAGTATACCATTGAATAATGACTGAATACATGAGCTTAAGCAACAAAATATGGTTTATTTTTGTTCAACCAAGTCCAACAGACCAGTGCATTATTGCCATTAAGTGTAGCAGTAGGATATTTAGAAATATAGTAGCCTACATTTCAGACATTCAGGAACCCTATAGGTAGGTAGACCTTCTGTAAACTGTTATACTTCAACAGGGCTCTCAAGGTTTAGCAAAAGTTTGGAGTGAGATTTGATCTTCTATAGGGGAGGAGCCACAAAATATCTGCACAGCAGCCCCTCTGGCCCACCCAATGCTCTGAAGTTATTGCTAGCAGTTTAATTTTACTTATTGTTCATAAATGATCAGCACAAATATGAATTATAACAATTGGTAAATCTGGTAAAAGAGACAAATTCATCCAAATGAAATAAATAGCTTTATATATTTAACAAAATACAAATGTATCAAAAATAAACAGATAAATTCGGTGCCAAAAGAGCCAACCGAACAACTTAATGTACACGCATACTGTACACATATAGTAAGATTGCAGAATCTGAACATTTAGAAATAATTTAGTACGGATTTGGCAATATTTTCCAGCAGCAGCTCACACTACCTTCGATGAATGCGTGAGACTTGAGAGCCCTGTTTTAAAACGCTAGTTGGTGCTCCAGTATAATCGGTCCGTCGAAACTCATCCAGTGAGAAACGTTCAGCAGTGCAAAAATAAGTGCGATTAAAATGCATTAAAAAACTTAAAGCATTATTATTTTTTCTAAATTAACACGTCAGAGTCCCGGCCCTAAAATGTATATAAATTAAATATGCCCGAAAATATTATATTATACATATAAATACTTTTTTTTTTAATAAAGATGCTTTACATTAATCAAAGGTGATGAAAAAGACATGCATAATCAGTCAAAATAATGCTGTTTCAGATAAACGCTGTTCTTCTGAACTTTCCATTCATCAAAGAAACCTAATAAATTGTCCTCAGCTGTTTTTAACATAATGAAGCATGATATTAATAAATGTTTTTGAGCAGCAAATCCGCGTATTAGAATAATTTCTGAAGGATCATGTGGCTGATGCTAAAAAAAATCACAATAAATTACATTTTAAAATATATTCAAATAGGAAACAGTTATTTTAAATACTAAAAATATATAAAGATGTAAGTTTTTTGTTTTGTTGTTGTTGAGCATTGGATCAAATACATCATGCAGACTTGTTAGATTCCCAGGCTACATGTTTGCATCAGTGGAAGTCATTTCTTGTCTGTTATTGCTGTGTTGTAGTGTTGGGAATGCAGCCGCCTCTCCCGACAGCTGCGGTCAGAGAGCTGGTTTGCTCCTGTCTGCATCGAGACCCTGTAGCGGCGGATCTGCGCTGCAGCCTCTTCGTAGCCGCCGTCCAGAGCTACAAACGAGATTCAGCGCTCAGACCCTTCCCTCCACGCTACCTTCGAGGAGAGGCCAAGGACTTTGATGAGCTGGTAAGATGTTTGCAGAAATTAAGCTCTCCGCGTGGTTGTTTCGAAACAGAAGCGTTTGTATAGTTTTGATCGTACTGTGTTCCTCACAGCAAAAGGATGTGGATACTTTGCCAAACGTGAGAGATCTGGTGCGTCTAGGACATAGTGATGGAGATCATCACCTGGCTCTTGTGCACTGGGTTCTCTCCTCCAAGAGTTTTGCTGTGAAGACCCTGCAGAAAGAGGAGGTATTGCTAAGCTTCATTTAAATCTGTGCATTTTGCCTCGGATTTCAAAGAAAAGCTGTAAAAGTTAAGGAATGAATTCATCCACTTAAACTAAAAAGAGACAAAAAGGCATATGTTTAAACAATGACAAAAGAAATGGTTCCACATTAGTTCATGGATAGAGCAACTCAAGACCCACTGTGTGTTTGTGATTCACTGAAAAGACCGAACTCATAAGAACCATTAATTTCTACTACATTTGTATCACTCTGTGTTTCTGATTTACTAAAACATAAACGGCTCAAAAGAATCATTTATTTGTGGATGGGGCAACACTTACGGGATGACAATGTCGACAATTCCCTAGGACCAACTCAAAAGAATCATTTGTTTAGGAATGGAGCATTACTATTTACGCTGTTTATGATTCACAAAAAAGATCCGCACTGGTGATGCTCTGTGGTTTTGATTCAATAAAAAGAACTGGTTCAAAAGAATCACTGGATTATCTGAATCTGATTCAATAATAAAAATTTAATCATTCGTTTGGACTACTACACTGGTTGGGTTGGGTTGGATTGCATTTGATTTAATGTGAAAAAAAATAAGTTATTAATTTGGATTACACACATTGTATGCTTTTGTTTCACTAAAAGAAGCGTCTCATGAGAATAATTAGTTTGGGGATGTATCCGCACAACAAGCACTATGTTTATGATTCACTAAAAAGAGTCATTCGTTTGTACAACACAAGCCACGCTGTATAAACTAAACCAGTTCTTAAGAGTCATTACTAGGCTAGCCCTCTATGTTTTTGATTCACTTAAGAGTCAGGAATTCGTTCACGATTCGGATTAAATTGTTTGCTTGATTCCCCAATAAGAGAATTTAGTGTAATATTTCATTGCATTGGTGGAACATTAAAAGAGCTAAATAACACACAAATCATTTTGTTTTGGTATTCTGGACCCTATTCCAGACTAGTCTGTTGAGTTTTGGATGTCTCCCTCCATCAGTTTGCCAGACTTAGCCAGCTGACTCAGAACGAGGGCGTTTCGGCTCTGCCTCCGGCTCCAGACTTCCTCTTTGAACTGCAGTACTGTGATTTGCTCAACTCCAAGTTCGAGCGGACGCGGGCCGGACGAGAGCTCATCTATGCATTCCACGGCAGCAGACTGGAGAACTTCCACTCCATCATACACAACGGATTACACTGCCATCTCAATAAGGTCAGGATGGGCGGCGCTCGTGGCTCTTTCAGACCTGCTTTGGATGCTCTCCAGGCAGGCTGTAAGATTATTATACTGCAGAAAAGCGTGTCTGACTGAGACTTATCAGTTCATATATTTAGATGATATGTTTGAAAATGAAAATGATAATTCTGCTTGCTGGTTCAGCAGTTATACTGTAATTTAAAACGTAATGACGTAAGCTACTAATATTTGTTTGTGATTTGATATTTTTTAGACCTCACTGTTCGGGGAGGGCACATACCTGACTAGTGACCTCAGCATGGCCATCCTGTACAGTCCTCACGGTAACGGGTGGAGGGAAAGCGTTCTCGGGCCTTTGATCAGCTGCGTTGCCTTGTGTGAAATCATTGATCATCCTGATGTGAAGTGTCAGGTGAAGAAGAAAGGTACGTTGCTTTTAAAACAGGTCTCTTATGCTCTCCTAAGCGGCATTCATTTGATCAAAAATTCTGTATACATTTTTATATTTTGGAAATACTACTACAATTTAAAGAACTTTCCATTTGAATATATTTTAAAATGTAGTTGAAGCCTGTGATGTAAAGCTGAATTTTCAGCTAGGGCTGAGACCCGAGTTTCTGTCTCTACTAGGGATGCTCATTTTAACCGGTTAACCGTTAACTGACCGATTAGAATTTGGACCGATTAATACAATGTTAAACGGTTTTAAGGGCCGTTTTATTTATTTATCTATTTCAGTATTTTAGCAATTCATATAAAATCTAATTTTATTGGCCACATTCACACAGCAGCAGAACACAGTTGTTGAGTCCTAATACAGGGACTGACAGTCGCGTTCGGTAACAGAACTCACCTGGAAGCGTTCAGAACTAACAACCGCGTTCTCGGAACACAAGCGCTGTGTGAACGGAACAGGACAGGTCATTCCCTGCAGAAGAGAGCCGCTCTGCTGCACAAACGTGCATCTACCGGGTGTTTTTATGTGTGTTTTGGGTAACTTCTAGTGATGGAGAAATGAGCTGCGTGTCATCTGAAAGTTTTATTAGATCTCGTCAGTTTTCTCCCAGAGCCGCTCTCGTCAGTTTTGTGTTCTGCACGCGATTCATATGCTCCGCTCTCCGCTCAAAGCTGCTGTCGGTTAATGAAGGTTTGATGAAAGAACTCGCGCCTCGAGTGGTAAGAAAGTGGTAAGACTTTGTTTTGTGGACGTTGCCATCTTCGATATTAATTGCGTCACTGTTGCTAACTTTTTTCTTTCGTTTTCTTCGTCTTCTGTTGTTTGCTAGTTTTTTGCGCATGTACAGTAAATCCGCAGGAAACAAATATTTCTATTTTTAACGGGTCACAGGCGCCTATCCTTTCTAATTGAATTCAATTCTCATTTAAAATAATGTTGTTAGTTAACCGGTTAATAATCGGGTAACGAGCGTCGGTTACGAGAAATAACCGAAATGAGCATCCCTAGTCTCTACATTAAGTTGCGCTTTCTGCTTCCATAAAATTGGTATTGAAAAAGGTACTGTTCAGAAACTGGTATCGGTATCAAAATGTTTTAAACAATACCCAGCCCTATTTTCAGCATCATTATTCTTTACTTCAGTCTGTGCTGCTCAAGAAGTATTTATTTTACTGTCAAACAGATGAAAACAGTGCTGCTTTATATTTCTGGGGAAGCATTGATACTTTTTTTCAGGATTGTTTAATGAATAGAAAATTTGGCAGCATTTTTAATTAATTAAAAAAATATATATATATATATTTTGTAACACTTTATATATTTATACATGTCCTTTTTATCAGTCAAATGAATTCTTGCTTAGTCAAAGTGTTAATTTCTTAAAAAAAAAAAAAAAGTGTATTCGTCTACGCTGTTGATCAATCTAAAATCAAAAACGTCAATATTTTCCATGTTGAAATAACACTACTGATAACATGTCTGTGTCTAGTAACGGAATATTAGTGTATTCTGTAGTATATAGAGGTGTGTGGGGTAAGATGTGCCATTTTTTAACTTAAGTTTCCTTGTAGGCAATAAAAAATGTTAATAAAATAAATAAGAATATAGGAGAGAAGTCTTTTTCAGAACATGTCTCCTTCAAAAGTCGTTTTTTTGTTGTTGTTATTGTTATGGTCTATATATTTTTCCCTAAATAAATAAATATTATTTGAATACATTCATGAATTCATTAATTTGGGGAAAAAAACAACAATCCAAAAATATTATTTAACAAATAGAAAGGCACGTCTGTCAGATTGCATCTCTCTCCTGCAGTACTTTTTTGCTACAATGCTACATTCTTTTTAGCAAAATAAAAAGAAAGGCAATGAAAAACGATTAGATTTTTATTCCGATTTTGTGCAAAATTACCGCATAATAAGATCCCATCGCAGCTGATATCTAAAATTCATCTGTCTTTGTCTTTCAGACTCCGAGAACATTGACCGTAAGCGTCTGAGGGCCAGGAACAGTGAAGGAGGTGAGGTGCCCGAAAAATACTTTGTGGTGACCAACAACGAGCTTCTGAGAGTGAAGTACCTGCTGGTGTATTCTCAGAGACGCTACCGGTCGCGGTGAGTTACGCAAAACATACTCGCACACCCGATTCAGCTCATTGTCATACAGTAGCTTTTTCTTGTGTAGTGCTTTGATCATTAGAAGCAGTTCACTCAAAATGAATGCACAACTGGAGACATAATGTAATGTCCAAGTCACTTTTCCATTCATTTACAAGAAATAAGAGATTTTATAGCTTTATGTGATGAACAGAGCAAAATGAAGTTATTCAGAGCCGGTCTTCTGGGCTCTTGTGAACAATTTATATAGACTAGTAATGTGATCTTTATCAAATGATCGACTAAAAAAGATCTTTCAAATGAAATAATGAATCGTGGACTGATTTTAAGATTTTCAGTGAACAACAAAACAACTTTCATCTGTTTCTTCTGACACAAAGCCATCATATGTGACTTGTATATCACAGACTAATACAGCAATAGCATATTAGTTACTTATAGGATACTTTTGTGTTGCTTTTTTGTTTTGAATTGTGATAGACTTGGTTGTCATTAAAAGAATAGTTTGCTCAAAAACGAACATCTGGGATGTAGATGAGTTTGTTTAGTGAGACGGATTTGGGGAAGTTTTTTATTAATGTCCAAACAGCTGATAAAAACATCCCAATAGTCCACGCGTGATCCACACCATCATTTAACATCATGTAATCTGCATGTTTGCTTGAAACACATCCATCATAAATATGTTTTTAACTTTTATATAGGAGTTCTCTATTCATAACATTGCTTTCCTCCAATAAAAAGAGTCACCCGTTTAAACCAGCCGAGAAATATGCACAGACCAAACATTGTGAGCCAGTGATGTAATGCTACATTTCTCCAAATCTCTTCTGCTGACCCCACAAACTCGCTTCCCTATTTCTTTAAATGAACAGAATGTCTGTTTTTCTAAATGTCTAAATAAAGCGCCGTTCTGTTCTGATTCCAGACAAGCTCGAGGGACATCGTGGCTCGTCAGACATCATTTTGCCATCATGATGGGCCTGTATCTCCTGCTCCTCATATTCATCGGTGCCTTCAACTCGTCCGCTTTTCAGTCGTTCTGGCACAGAATGTTCCGGTGACCCAGACCGCTGCACACATCACATAAACGCTCACGTCCAGTGCCTTTAACTCTTTAACTCACAAAGACTATCACGAAAGAGGGAAAAATAGACTCAGGAACGATTTTCTTCAACATTCCTTGTTAAGTTTTTACACGCTTTTTTTTATTATTTACATTTCATAGATTTGCATAATGGCTCTGCATCTGTAAGAGGTAAAGCCTCTGACAGCCGAGCACCTAGAAAGTTACATGTTAGCATGTAGCCTGTTTTTACTTTTTTTCGAACGATGGGTTCACTACATCAGTTACAACCAAATGATCAAGACAAAGCGCTGTTTTTACCTGCCTTTTTTTTCAATTTATGAGACATTGGCAAAATTGCTGCTTATATTACAAAATAATCATGTAGGGAGATCTGTGCGCTTTTATATTAGATATTTTTTCGGTTTTGGAGCAAGTTCACAGATCCGTAGACTACCGTACTATGTCTAGATTGAGTCAACTATGCAGAAGACCCAGGTGGTCAGTATCATTAAAACTGTAACGGAAATTAGTCTTGATATTGCAGAAATGTCTCTAACTTGAATAATCCAGAGGATCCAAACTGAGAAATCATTTAAATAAATAAATGCAACAATTTTACAGTGTGTTTCTTAAGGGCAGAGTGAAAAATTGGCTGTTGTTGTAGTTTATGGCTCTTGGCGCACCAAACGATTTGTCTGGCCATTGTTTTTATCAGTCGAAAAACAAAAGCAGTGATATATTACTGATAACAAGAGCGGCGTGTTTTTCATCTTGAGAACCGTAGACTTATTTAATATATTCATATTTTTAAATACTTTCGTAGATTTAAAAGCGGTGGCCGTATATTAAATCACTTTTCATGCATAGGATACTAAGAACTAACTAAGATATTCAATATTAAATAAAGAGCTTGTTTGTTGCATGATTGGTGGGACATCATAAACAGTATTTAATGCCAACATGTTTATCAGAATAAACATTTCCTTTATGCAGTTTCATATGAGACAGACATCAGAAGAATCGTGGACTGGTTGATCCATTATGGATCAGGGCTTTGTTCTGGCTCATGGATGGACGTCTAATTGCAGGCTCATAAACACATTGTTATTCAGTAACAGGCCTGACAGTAGTGGGAACATGTTTACGGTGGGCACTTTTGCTCTGAAGGGGTCAGCTTGAACTTTTTAGTCCATTTTATATAAATATATATATAAAAAATCTTTCTGAAATCAAAATGCAATTTTATTCATTCAACATTTGCACATACAAATATCATATCATTTAAGAAACTGACAGATAAATTATTAGTAGCCATGAAAATTCAGTTTTCAGCATGTTTTACTAATAGAAACATTGTGTTGATTGCGTAACAAAAGCTGTACAACAAAAACGCGGCCAATTTCACAGCATTCATGTTTTTTAAATAGTCAATAAAAATAGCTGCCTTTTATGCTTCATTTCAGAACTGGATTACAATATTTGAATTCTTCTTAAAATGTAGGATCAGTTTGCTGCAGTCGGACAGCCAGGAGCCAAACACACAAAGAAGCCCTCAGAGTTATTCTGTTGAAAGAATATTGAAATAATAATTAATTTCTTATATAAAGACACACACATACAGTATATGTGCTTAAAATATTTACATGCGTGAATTTATACACACATAATTGATATTGTATGTAAATGTATTTAATATATAAACATAACATGTTTCTTAAATGTATACATGCATGTGTGTGTATTTATATATGCATAATAATGTATAATAATAAAAATTGTGTTTGTATATGTAAAAACAACTTTATTAAATGAAATTTTAGAACGTTTAATAGTGTAAGTAATAATAAAATATATAGAATACTCGTAAAAATATTTTTATGAATAAAATGATGTATAATAAAATGCAAAACTACACTACAAATATGACAGATGTAAAATATATATATATATATTTATTTATTTTTTTTTCAGAATTTATTTGATCATTTTATCTATAATTTAACATGTAAATTAAAGAGTAGTTCACCCAAGGAATCCTTCATTCATTTTCTAAACACAAATCAAGAAATTTTTGAGAAAATCTGACCATAGACTGAAAGGATACTACCATGATCAAGGTCCAAAAATGTTGCAAGGAGATTGAAAAATATGGAGGGTCAGATGGCTGTTAGATTTTAGCACAAATATCTGAATTTGACTTTTAAAGATGAACGAAGGTCTTACGGGTTTGGAACGACATGAGGGTGAGTAATTAGTGACATGCTTTTCATTTTGGGGTAAACTAACCCTTTTAAGTTTCAAATTTAATTGAATTTATCAGTACTATTTGGCTACATTGTTAAAAAAAAAAAACATAAGCAGAAATTTATTTTTAAAAAAAGAAGGATTGCTCAGGGATGAAGTTCACCTGTAGGTTCTGGTGGCAGACTGGTGGGTGTTTTTCTCTCACACACCGGCCGAAGCGATGCAGGCACACGTGGTCTGTCGGGGAACATGACTGAGGACAGGATGGAGGCGTGAGAACCAAGCAGCTGGAGCAGGTCGTGTGCTGGCAGTGACCTCCACACTCCCGCTTCTCCAGCGATACGGACCTGCAGCCCAGACCAAGACGTTCATCAGACACTCAACAGACAAATCAGAAATCAAGAAGACTCCAAGCTGAAGTTACCTGGCTGAGCATATTTCATTGGGATTTGCCTTGCAGAACTCCCATGTGCACTCAGGTCTGCAAGAGTCGCCTGCGAGGACCTCCAGCACTGTTTGGAAAGACCGAAATCAACAAATAATAAAATACATTGTGAAACAATGTTCTGCCGGTCAAAGAAAAAAGCACACAATAAAACTGATGGAATCCTGTTACAATACGGATGCAGTTCTTCAGGAAAGCTAGTGGATTTCATCACCGTTTAGATAAGAACAATCGGAGCTTTGCTTTTATGGGAAAGTGCTCCGAGATCAAAGGAATCCTTGACTGCCGTATCTCATTTCACAGTTCATAAATTAGATTAACCTCGATGGTGCCGTTTTTTTGTGAACATGAGCGTAAAGTTAATCCATAAGCAGGTGAACAGGGGTTTTTGTGCTTTTGGATGGCATGAGCCGACAAATACGATGAACATAATATGCATAATAAATTATTATTTTTTGTGAGAATTTTTTTTTTAAGTAATATTTTACTGATAAACTAATATTACTTAACCCCTTAACTGTCACCGTTCCGAATACGGGACACCTACATTTTTTTTTAATATATGTCCTGAATTACATCTTTTTAAGCTTGTATAGTACTTTTTCATGTGTTTTCCCGAAAATGGGGGTGACAGTTAAGGGGTTAACAATGTTCCCACAATTAAATTAAAAGAACTAAAAGAAATGAGTAAAATATTAAACCTTTTCTACATATATAGAGCAAATTAATTTGTAAAGCACTTTATATATATATTTGTCTTGTATTTTGTGTATAGAAGATTGGATTTTTTCCATTTTCTTTTTTTACACAATTTGTGCAGAACTGTAGCCATAAATAGAGTAAATACAAAAATGTTATTAAACAGTCTTTCATAGTAAAACAAAAAACTGTCAATAAAAAAATAGTATAAACTTTTATTAGATTTTTTTCTTAATTAATTTTAAATTATTTTCCCCCAGAGCCTTTTGTGGCTCTCCGGTTGGTCCCTGGACTCCAGTTTGAAAACCCCTGTTGCATTATTATGCTTGCTGTAATATAATTCACAGGGATCACACTTTTTTAAAAACATATTTCAAAGTACGGTTAAAAAGTGGATGCATTTAAAACATCTAAACAAAATTTAAATTCTAAAAAAGGGGCAAATAAAACCAATTTTTTTTTATTAAATGCTAAATTTAGAAAGTTACTATGTAAACATTATTTATTTTTAAAATGTGCTATTCCCTAAAATTTCCTTGATCATGAGAAGTAAATGTACACTCTTAAAAATTGAAGATTCCAAAAAGGGTTTTCACAGTGATGCCATAGAAGAACTATTTTTGGTTCCTCAAGTTTTAGCGAACAGGTAAAAAAAGTGTAGAACATTTTAAGAATCTAAAGAAACCTTTCCTAATATAAAGAACTTTTTGTGGAATGAAAAGATTCCAAAGTTCTTTGTGGAACCATGGAAACCCATAAAGAACCTTTATTTTAGCCTCAGATTCTACATAACATCTGGACGAATCAACTTGAGATCTTCAGCTCCAGTGGTACCTGATTTGCAGGTTCCCTTGTGTTGTGCCTCTGGTTTTCCGCTTGCTTCCTCTGGGTAGATGCAAACCAGCCCTTCATCGCACTTCCCCAGGTAGTCCCAGGTGCCTCCACAGCTTTCTCCCACCAGTTTAGCACAGGCTGGACAACAACCACAAATCCCAGTGGTGATTCCCCCCTGACACTGTAGCTTCAGCGCTCGACGAGGGGAGCAATGGATGCGTTCACAGGGCGGACAGTGCAAGGCTTGGAGGATCTGCTGGCCCTCCAAGGTGGACATCTCTACAGTCACTACTGGCCACAAAATCACCAAGACCGAGAAGACGCTTGGACTCATGGTTGGACTTTATGTTACTAAGATGGGTCTTCTTTTATATAACGAGACCACAACCGAGACCACATTTTACAACCACTCACGCTCCAAGAAATCATTCAACTTGACACCAACAAACCACCTCCCTTCTTCACAACCAATGGACAATGGAGTGTTGGGTTTGTTGCGTCTGGATCTGCTGTTAATTATCCCCAAGTCTTATCTTTACAATCGCTCTGTTGTTTTCTTTTTGTCTGAAAACCAATAAGTTGGACCAAGCGAAGAAGACTGGACTCTTTGTGCACAGGTCACATGACCAATAGCAAGGGGTGCAATTTATGGTGTGATCAAGATAATCGGCCACAAGCAACAAGGACGAGATTAGGACATTGGCAGGTTATCTGAGAAGACCTGTGTGTGACTTTTTCATAAGCTGGTATGCAATAAAATGCCTCTTTCAGTCTGGCTTATAGTTTTGAGAACAGAACGGTTCTTCAAACAGTCCCAAAGGTCATACCCTTGACCGTTTTTTACTTAATGAACCTCTGCAGGAGATAAAATATTAGTTGATAAATTTTTGCATGTTTTTTTTTCTGGTTTATGCAATAAAAGCGTAATAAAAGACCCCGTTTACCTTCTTGATACCAATTCCTACTCTTATTGTGAGTTATTTATCAGTAATAAATTATTGCAAAGAATAAATGACTCCTCAGTAGATCATAAATTATTATGAAATATTTTAATTAAGGAAATTGTTTTGTAATATTTAAATTAATTAACATAATATTAAAGACGTCACTTTTTGCCTCGCCTCCAAAATGCCATTCCATTCTGTTTTTTGGTGGTTGACTGGATTTTGAGACGTGAGCTTGCAGCAGATAGCTATTTTGTCATTTTAAGGGGGAAAAAAACATTATGGGGCAGTTTCCCGAACAGGGTTTAAGACTAGTCCTAGATTAAAATAAATGTTAACAGCTGTCTAAACTGGAAAACTGGCTTGAACTGAGACATCTTAATTCATCATTGCCATTGTTTGGTCTTAAAATGCTCACATATAATGCATTTTTGTAAGACATGTTTCTAAAAATTCTTAAATGTCCTAAACTAGCAACGGTCACTCTAATTCCTATCCGGGAAACCGGCCCTATGTGTTTATCTCATACTTTCACTATTCATAGTTATGCCAAATTAACACCGAAAAGGTTGCTTAAAAGTGCTTCTGTAGTAGTTTCTTCACACAGACTGTTCAATGCTGCTCAGAGGTGGCATAAATGCTTGACACGGCATCTGTGATTGTATATTTTGACACCAAGTAAAAACAGGTATAATTTATTTTATGCAGGATTGTGTTTTTACTGCGAGAAAAAGCCACAAGTTACAAAAATCATGATGGGACTGGGAGGTCTGTAGTGGATGCATCTGAGACACATTTAAAAAATGTATTTTTTTAATTCTCAAATTAACAGTAGCCATTAGGTTCCATTGTATGGGGAAAAAATACTACAGAAGTCAATGGTTTCTGTCACAGGTTTGGTGCCCACGTAAGTTTTCATTTTTGGGTGTACCGTCTCTTTAAATCAAGTCGACAGCAGTCCATTCTCTATACTTATGTTATGGTTCATTTTTCAGCTAAGATAAAAGCCATATAAAAAGCAATAGACAAACAACAATGGATTTTAAGCAACTTTTATTAAATTAGATCTTTATAAAACAGTGCAGAGTCCTATCATCGGCTTTGCTGATCGCAAGTCTCTTAGAAGCATGTCTATCACTGTAAGTTGTCGAGAAAATGGAAAGCCAAACGACCCTACATCAACGTTCAGTCCCTTATACATCAGCAGACCGTGTGCGAGATCACAATCATCCCTTGCTGCCATGATTGAGGTCAAATGAGTAACTGCATAATGTGCTGCATTGCAAACACGACTTATATTTGTAAATATTCGCATATTTCGCTCTGCAAAAAATTGAGGTAATCCTAATAACGCTGCAATGTCTCTTTAAAACGGTTCATTTAGAGTGATACTTTTGGTCGTAGACTTCTCAAGGAATGCTTTACGAGCTACAAACATAAAGGCGTTATTTTCAAAGCCTTACGCTTATATTTGGTACGCTACACTATAGATTTACTTATCTAAACGAACGAGCTCACTATCATCTACGAAAACAAAAATATGAAAGGTCTGATTGAAGACGTGATTTTTAAACCATGTGACTACCATATCACCTTTTTTTTTTTTTTTTTACGGCCTGGTTTACAGAAGGATACCAGCCAAAGCGGATCCAACGACAGATCAATCCGGACTGAAATTTGCATAGAATGTCATTTATTTCCAAGAAATAGCAGTTACCGAACAATAACACTCTTTGTTGCCTGGACCGTGACGATTAATCGATACTGCAGATTCACATTTGTGAGGAGGAGGACCCCGTTTTATCGGGTTTATTATTCCGACAAACATTGACGTTGAAGTTCACAGAGCAGAGAAAAATACCGCAGTGAACGGATTCTCTGCATAAGGGGAGAGTGTGCATTGCGTGGGATGGTGCTCAGAGTTTTCTAGCATGGTTCTGGTAGTGGGCCTGACTGTGGGGTAAGGTCATGCTGTTAAGGTGTGTGGTTCAGCAATCAGCAAACGCTAGCAATGGGTTAAGCCTTGGTCACATGAAATCCTCGTAGTCTTGTGCATAACCGCCGTCAAAATGCCCGTAGTCTCCAAGATCATCCTTCATTGTTGCTTTTAAACCTCCACCAGGTACAACTCCCTTCTTTTTCTTTTTACCTTTGTTTGCCTATTGAAGAACAATAAAAATTACAATAAAATACAAGTGGTATTTACCGCATGGTACATAGGAATGAACAAAATAAAAACAGCTAGTAATTGTTTGCTACTGAAGATGAAAATGAGTTTCAGAGAACAGATTCTCAGAAATGTGGCGTGACATTGCTCACCAATAGATCCTCTGCAGTGAACAGGTGCAGAATTATAGCCAAAACATCGATTGTGAAAAATGACTTTTAAAAATGCCTTCATCTGATGATTTACTTTTTGGGTGAACTATCCCCAAAAATGATATTCGTACCTTTTCTTGCCTCTGCTTTTCACTTAGTAACGCTGTTAGTGAGGTGCTAATTTTCTTCAAGTCATCAACTTCCACTGCAAAACAGATCCTAAATGTCATAAAGTCATTACATTAATCGCATAGTGAAGTGAAGTGAAATATACTTACATGAAAGACACAGGTCCCTAAACAGCGTCTCTAAAAAGCTGGAATAGTGTATCGACTTCTCATAGGAAGAGATTTTTTCTTTTAGCAACCGCTCAAACTCTGTGAAGTCATCTTTTGTAGAGGGACTCATCGCATCAATTCCTGTAACATTATTTGATACTACACCTACAAATGAGAATAGAAGTTCATGATTTGGCCCTATAATGGGGCAACAATATGAATGCGGGTGAATAGAAAGCACTTACCGAATGCTTCTTTTGCTAGCTCTAAGTCTGAATCCTCCTGTAGTTTTTTCACTCGAAGTTTTTCTGCCATCTCCTCTTCTGGTGTGAGTTCTGTGCTGTTATCTGAATCCTGTAACTATTTAAACAAATTAAGAGTTATGCTTAGTGAAAGTCCTTATATACTTGTAGCATACTACTATTAAAAGTAAGAGTTAACAGGATAGTTATACATACACAACCATTCAAACGATTGGGATCAGTATGATGATTTTTTAATGTGACGTTACGTTGCCAAATTGTTGAATAAAGTAATTATTTTTGTTTTATTTCTGTACAAAGTATTCTCATAGCTATATAACGGTTAAACCACTGATGGCAGATGGAGCATTCAGACGTTGGGTCTCATTCACTAAAAGGACAGATGTTTTCACAATGAAATCACGGTTCATCAAAAATGCTTGTACTAAAATTGACTCTAAATGTACAAAAAATAAATTATGAGCAAATTCTTTCACACGTATGCAATAATCATGTACGCCTGTGGCCTAATAAGCATGTATAAAGAACCCTACATATAATTAGATGTTATTTACAGAGTGGGTGAAAAGTAACTACACATGATTAGATTATTATCTACTGTAGATTAAAGACGCATTTCTTTACTCTGGCTTACACATAACACACTGATACACATTTATTAATCAAATCCGTTAAAGGATTGTTAGTAGGGATGCAACGGTTTTCGGTTTGCCCTGTTCGGTTCGGTGCACACACGTGAACGGTGATATTTCGGTAGCCGATATGAGGCATTAAACTATCATTTTAATTAAAATGGGCATTTTCTGTGTATTAAGCGCATAGACAGTCCGGTGATGGTCAGAACTTCTCAAGACTAGGGATGTGTCGTTCTTGAACGATTCGTTCATTTTGAACGGTTCAGGCTGCATAGGATAAGCTTATGGGGCTGTCACGTGATGAACGAATGACTTGAAAAACCTAAAGACTTGAGAGACGAACAAATCAATTCTGTTTCCGCCTCAGGCTGCACAGGTTAACATTTCAGCAGCAAAATTATTCCAGAACTTCACGACGCGAGTAAGCGCCACCACTTAGTTCTTACCACTTTGTTCTGATAGTGTATTTAGAAAACTTAAGTATTTTCTTGTTGCTGTCAATATTTATTTGAATAATGTTCATGTTTATATTTCGCTTTATACTGCACTTTTAATATTGTCCGTTTTTGAAAGAGGGCAAAAAGTGTTCTTTTTAAAAATAAATGTGGTGTTTCAACTTGATCTGTACCTTTTTTACATTTAATATTGTCTCTGTACCTTGATAACTTGAAATAGAAAGGGCAAATTACTTCCCGCTATACCAGTGGCGATTTCTTTAAGACTGCAAGGGAAGCTCAGCTTCCCCTGTAATGTCACAAAATTAATGGTCAAATGATGTACTATTGTATTAACATTTTATTGACTAAAAATGTGTTAGAAAACGTTCATCTCAAAGACGAGTTCGTTCAGAATCAGTTAGATACAGCAGGTCGGCTGACTTGATTTTCTTCTCATACATTCCCG
>JAUMHG010000079.1:11257353-11274252 GCA_032359395.1 Enteromius anoplus | reverse complement strand
CTAGATAAATAGACAATTTTATGATGTAGGGCGAAAATGAGCTTCCCCTATTTGACAGACCAGTAGCCGCCACTGCGCTATACTGTACAGTAATATTGATGTATCGAAACCGAACCGTTACTGTGGCCAGAAAACCGTGAGACAAACCGAACCGTGGGCTCACTGTACCGTTGCATCCCTAATTGTTAGGCTGCATTAATTAGATCAGCCAGAACCGGGAACACTCCCCTTAACACACGATGTACTCGTTACATCGTA
The DNA here is from genome assembly GCA_032359395.1 of Enteromius anoplus. Classification (NCBI taxonomy): domain Eukaryota; kingdom Metazoa; phylum Chordata; class Actinopteri; order Cypriniformes; family Cyprinidae; genus Enteromius; species Enteromius anoplus. Next base: position 11,273,994 of record JAUMHG010000079.1, on the reverse strand, counting down.
AAAAGAATGGCCTCTACGCTAATATAAGTCCGTCTCTCTTTTTCTGTTCCTCAGTCCGTATCCAGATCAGATGGTGTACCAGCACAAAGAGATGATCTTCATCGGAGACCAGAACACCTAGATGAGCTCCGTGGACAGATCGCCGGATCCACAGGCACACAAGTCCTTTGCACAATCTTACACTAAATAGTTTCATCTCGTCATTACACATTACCACATCACTCTGTTCTCCTCTATTTGATATTGTTCAGTCTACAATCTGTATTGTTAAAAGCGCTGTATAAATAAAAGTGATTGATTGATTGACTTTAAAATGTATACAGTAATAGGCTACAGCATGATTAGAGGTTCAAAATATATATGTATATTATCAGAGGTCCAAACAACAATCCCCTTATCTATCCTTATATAAACAGTGATTATTGTGTCTCACCTTGTGTTTGGAGGCATGACTTACTTGGTACTGCTATAATTGTCTTTCTCTGGACGAGCGAGGCTTTGCGGAACACTCTTTTTTGGAGCTGGTTTGGACGTGCATTATGCAAATGACTAACCCCATGCACACGGTGCTCGTTTAGAAGACGGCAAATTCACTAACAGAAGAACGAGATTAACGGGTTGTGATTTAGGTGCGAAGTATTCGTGATGAGTTCAAATGTGCGTCTCTCTCAACCGTCTTCCTCAAGCAGCTTGATTTAAAGAAGGAGACCAAGCTCAGTCGTTTTGTTAATTATAGCAACCATGTAACGTGACGAAGGCATAGCTAGATAGCAAACATAGGCTGTGTAGTATCTAACGGTAATGACCGAACTGATGAACCACTGATGCTTATGCGCTCTAGTTATTATGGGTGTGTTCGACTCGAAGTAGCACTGCGCAGAGCAATCAGTGTTCGACATCAAACTACAGCAAGAGCTATTCAAAGCATAAAGAGCGTCTGCTCCCTATAGCTCTCATGGTCCTGATGTCACACAGCGATCAGTCTGTGCAGTCAGTGCTGCTTCAAGTCCAACACGGCTCAGGTGCAGTTCTCAGTCTTTGTAACATGTATCAGTAACGCATTTCTAACATTTATAACGCGTTTACAAACAATTCTCAGAGACACAGTCTTAATTGACAATAATCTTCAGTTTGGGGTGGAGTATCCCTTTAAGGAAACAGCTGTGCTGCTTAATATTTTTGAGGACATGCCATGTGATTAAAAAATAACCAGCATTTATTTATAATTGAGATCTTCTTAAATGAATGTCTTTTTTTTATTTTTATTTGTACTTACCTCAAACTTTTGAATGGTAGTGTGAGGATTAAAAAAAGGGAAATATGACAGTTACAAAATGCTGTACAGTTTCACGATGTAAACAAAATATTCAACGACTGAGAAATTGAATATTGCCATGTCTGAACTCACCCGTTTAACAAGCTCCTCTTGTTTTTTCCTTTGTACATTTTCCTTTTCTTTTATTTTCTCACTGAGTTTCTTCTTTTCCGTAGGTTTAGCCTCTGTACATGAAAAAAAACAAAACAACAACAACACTGTTAAACCTCAACGCTTAGCATTGCAACTCGAAGCACAGCTGAACCTTTATAAATGACTGCTTTAAAGAACGTGAATTCATCTGCATGTTATTATAAGCATAATATACAAAATTTGTTATGCAATTCTCATAATTATGCATGTACTTTTTTATGGCCACAGCTCAATTAATTATAAACAATGTGACAAAAAAACTTAATCTATACTTATGTATTATAAATATCTGTAACACAGAGAACTACAAGTCAACTGATCCAAAATTACAAGAGGAGAAAATTACAACATTTTGGGGGAAACAACAACAACTTTCAGTTTGTCTAATACCAAAATTTGCATTTCATATCACTGTAACGTCACCTGTTTTTTTATCCTCCTCCTTTTCTTCCTCTTCATCATCATCCCAATTATCCTACAGGAAGAACCACATTTTCATGATGATAGGTAGCATAAAGATGAATGGTATCCAGTTAATCTTTTATTTCACAATCTGCTCTATTGTGAAGATTATATCTACTTTGAAACAGTTGAGATAATGGTTAGATGAGCAACAGATGCCAGTCATATAAGTAACTTACAGTACACTAACTACACGCTATGAAGGTGTTAAAGACACGGCTTTAGCACGGAATTAACATAATTACTATGATCTCATTCCCTTACGACAGCAGGTTCACGCCTATGCTAATAACTAACATGTTAACTGGACGCATAACGTTAATACGCTGACACTCATCATCACCACCACGCTGTTTTGACACTCTGGAGTTAGCAAGAGCAGCTAGCTAGAGTTAGCTAGATGCAACTTCTCGTAAGATAAGAGACACTGTTTAACAAATAAACACACGTCTTGACGGTCGAATGTCAAATAAGGTGTCCGCTACTAACTTTCACATCGTCGTCTTCATCCTCGCCCTCCCATTTGTCATGAGCTGCCGCCTTTTTGATAGGCTCCTCGGGCTCGAAACAGTCGGCGTCTGGACAATAACAGCGCGTTTAGACAGATTACTTGATGACAGCCGTGATCCATGGTGACAGCAGGTTAGATCAAACATATAAATGGAAATTGGCACGGTCAGAGAAGAAAAGTAACGGTAGGGTTGAATAAAATGCTCACCCCAAGAATCGGCGTCCGCCATGATGTCGGAGTCTCTGAGGGGAATGAGCGCGTGAAGCTCAACACACTGCTCAGAGACTTCCACACACTTCAAAATAAAGGCCCGCAGCTCTTCAAAGGGAATAAACTGTGTGTAATACGAACAATAATGTTATTAGTGTATTAGATTTTTGTGGCTTTTAAACCATGTGTGTTAACTTTGAGGTCGAGTTATATACTAATCTACTCGTGAACATTGTCAAAATTGACTTTTAGCAAATGCATTAAAAGTTGACTAGAAAGTGAACTAAAATATTGATGACTCATCCTGCACTAGGCTGATTTTGTCCAATCAAATTCGTACTTCAATGCCCCTCCCCCTACAATCAACTAGTCACAATGTTCATTTTAATAGTACTCCACGTGGTGTGTAATTTCACATGAAGGAAGTATTTCATTACATATTTTACTGTGTGTGAATTCGCCATGTTGCTTTGATACATATATTAACAATAGATAACAGACCTCCCTAATTTAATCACACGTTAGCAAGGAAACCATGCACACGAAATCACAGCCTAACGCCTTATATAATGCATTTTTGAGGGATTATTGTAGCGGTGTCCTAGCCTGGCTCCCGCGACTATAAAGCTAATAGGAGCTTAGTCTGGCCAAGCTGCCTTACTACCCACCTTCTGGGAGGCGGGCTTAACCTGCGTCCATCAGATGCCTCTGTATACTACGGGACGAATCTACAACCAATCAGACCACTCATTCCGATGACGTGTGCGTAGCAACTGAACCTGAAGCCACCGTGACCGTAGCTTGCTTCATTAAAGCAGTAGGAAAATGTCGTCAAGCGATTTCGGCCGGTTTAGCCAGATTAATATGAGAGTAGCTGGTATTTACAGTCATTCAGCTGCAACAGCAGAGTTGAGTGTCGTTCCAAAACAGTAAAAGCTTAGTTCGTCTTCTGAACACAGTTTAAGATATTTTGGATGGTGTCTGAGAAGAGCGTACACAGTTTGCGTTCAGTGGATATTCTCCAAAATGGTGCTACGGTGACGCAGAGACACAAATGAGACAAATTTTTTATTTTTTTTTTTTGCATGCAAAAAGTATTCTCATCACTTCATAAAATACAGATTGAACCACTGATGTCTTTCATACTTTTCCAGACATTGACTGTCTGGTGTGTTATTTTCTTGGCAGTCACTGAGACATTCACAAGCCTCACGGTTTACATCCAAAATATCTTAAATTGTGTTACGAGGACGAACAAAGCCTTTACTAGTTTGGAACAACCTGGGTGTAAGTGATTAATGACAAAATGTTAATTTTGGAGTTGAGTAACCCTTTAACAAGCTTACATTAGTTCAAGGATTTGACATAATATTGGAGCAGATTATATGAATTCAAATGGAAACAGCACATTCACGTTAAAAACTACTAGAACCATACCTTCTTTCACGCTTCCTTAAAATAGTCCACTATATAGTTCACTGAATGGGTAACATGACAATAATTACTTTAGCTACACTCATTATTGAGGTGATTTATGGGATTGAATGAGTGCACGCCATGTCGACTATATAGACAAATGGCTGTCCCCTTCGAGTAGTGCACTAGTCTATATAAGTGTGCAGTAGTCAACATTCAAAGTGGATGAAAACCTTTCATCAAAGTTGTCCTAAAATCAAAAACAACACCTATTCTTGTCTTAAGTCAAATTTGATGAAAGGCTTTGAGCTACGCCGAATGTTGACTACTGTATTAAAGGTTGGTTTCAAACACAGCCAGAGTTTTACTGTTTTGCATACTACATACTGTAGCATATGCTTCATAATGCAGTGTTTACAGATGTAGTATGCGCACAATTACATTTTGCTGCCTGTTTAATAGTCACTGTTTGACCGATCAAGACAATAGTCCTTTTATTTTTTAACTAATATAAAACATGGAATCTCCTGTTATAGCGATGACATGTTTTTTGAAGTTGAGAAATAATATAAATTATTAATCTGCTAGTATTCTTTGATGACTGTCTCTTTAAAAAAAAAAAAAACTCATAAAAGCGCCTCGCTGTCCCGGGATGCTGAGGGTGTGTATAGCTACATCCACGTTCCTCAGCATCTGTGCTTCATCAAAGACATGTCCTAACATTTGCTCTGTAGGCTAAATGTCTGAGCAATACCACGACAAATATTTATTTGGCTGAGCAACGCCAAACTGGCTCCGGTAAGCACTTGTTCGTTTATCGTGGGTATTGAAGTGTATGTCAGCCGTCTCTGTTGTAATCGGTTTAATATTAACTGGACTAAAAAGACTGAATACACATCATGCTAATGCCCGTAGACACATGTTATTGTCGTTGTGAGTGAGTGCAGGTTTTAAGCGTCTCCATGACGCGGCAACGGCGACGTATCTTCTATCTATCTATCTCATGGTGTTATGTGCAGAAACGAGAGAATTTGTCCTCGATTTTAAGGGTTTATGAGCAGTGTTTGCGGTTCATTTGGGGTGTGAGGAGTCCGGGTCGATGGATGTTGCAGTAGCTAATTCAGTGTCGAGATCACTGTGACGTCAGAGCCACTGGAAATGAGGCTTATTTGGTGCTGAATAAAGGAGGTTAATTTAGAAACTTTTCAAAATATTTAATTTTCAGAACTGAAAGGACGTTTTGTGAAGCTGTTATGTTGGGCAATAGCCGTACAAATGTAACCCTGAACAACAATACCAGTTATAAGGGTCATTTTTTAATAATAATAAATAAGCTTTCCATTGGTTTGTTAGGATATAGGACAATATATACAACTATTTGAAAATTTGGAATCTGAGGGTGAAAACTAAAATATCTAAATATTGAAATCACCTTAAGAAGTTCTTAGCAATGCATATCACTATTAAGTCTTGAAATATTTACAATAGGAAATGTATTATCTTCATACAACAAGATCTTTATGTAATATCTTAATGAGCTTTGGCAGAAAAGGAAAATGTTATCATTTTAACCCGAATAGTGTATTGTTGGCTATTGCTACAAATATACTCATGCTACTTATGGCTGGTTTTTGTGGTCACAAGTGCATATAGGTGAATCTCATGACCACACAGCCATGATGAAAATCAGCTCAAACCAGCATAAACAACATTCAGGGTCTATCTGGTTTAGAAGGATTTTTTGCTGACCAATTGATACAACACCAGTTTAAAGTTAGAATTTAAACCATCTAAGGCCAACAAAGCTGCAGATCTTATACTGGCGTAAGCTGGTTTAAGTCTTTTTTTTTTTTTTTTGTTCCTGGCAGGGAAGTGTCCAGATAAAAGCATTTACATTTAGAAGAGAAAGCAGCTCCCTACAGTTCTTGAGGTTCCACTTGCACCTGTAATATTCACTCGGACAGATTCTACGTTTATGTAATTGTCCTTTAACAGGCCATTTGCTTTGTTAGATGTGCGCACATTCTTGTATTATCCTTTTTTAATCAGTCTTCTTTAAAACATCTGTTTATTTTAACCAGTTATTTACAGCATCTAAGTGAGACGTAATAGATATATGGAGATGTGAAAACGGATGCTCAGTTTGGAGACAGTATACATTTTATCCTTGTCCTGTATGGGTTAAAAAGCTTGTAAAACCTGGAAATATCAGTTGTTGTTGTTTTGTGTGTGTGTGTATGTGTGTGTGTGTGCAAGAAACACTGTGATTTTCTTAGAAGATTTAGATTTATTAAAGATATAGATGTATTAAATATTTAATTGGCTTGCAAAGTATGTCATGGGGAAAAAAACTTAGAAATGCATTGTTCAAAATGTGTGTGAAGCCCTGGAAATGAAAATGGACATTTATGGGCAAAAGGTGTGGGAGCACCTACTTGTAGTTCAAGTGACATCAAGGAACATAATCTAAGTTTTAGTGTATGCAGAATAAACCTGTTTTATTAAATGAGCTTCATACGAAAGCACATTTCTGAATAAGAATGCTCTAGACCAAATGAAAGAATAACACTCTGCAAATTCATTGATAGTCACTGAGCGTATAGGAACATTGAGGAAGACAGGTATATTGGCCAATTGGAAGTTGCTTGCTGATCTAATAGCGATACTAATGTGTTCGATTACATGCTTCGACCAAGACACCATTTTCAGCTTATGCTTGCTGTTTTTTTCCTTTTAAGTTCTGGGCCAATTTCCACAGATTCTGCAAAGTGTGAGTTGGCTCATTTAAGAGGAATAAGAACTTTATATAAACCACATTAAATGCAGATAGATTAGCAAATTGATCTTAACAACAGTTGAAAATATTATACTGCTATCCCTGAATCTCCATGCTCAAATAGCCTATTTGGTAATATGACAGCCTACAAGCCATGCTTAAAATTTTTTTTAACGTTCGAGTTTGATGCCGCTGCCCTCATGCTGCCCCTTGGGCTGCTTCACCCCCCCAAATGGACAAATGAAGTGAGTCACAATCAAAAGCAGGAGGCTGTATTTCCACTGGGAATCTGATGCCTCTAATCAATAGTGAGAAATCCCTGTAGTGCAGGAAAATATCAGCAGGTTTCCTGCTGATACACCTGCTGAATTGTGCAGATCTGTCTCTTTGATGCTGTGGTGTACTGAGCTTGATTTGGAGGTTGTTTTCCTCAGAGGTTTTAATACAGCTCAGAAACTGGTACTAAGTCAAGGTGTAGATGTAATTGTTTTTTTGGATAATAGCGTACTTTATTCCAATGCATATTGCCTTGTCCCAAATATCAGATGTATACGTTTTCCTTTATCTCTACTTGACTATTGGTATATTTTGCGCATTTGGTTAGTATGTTGCACTAATGGACCAAAATTTACTTTTGGACCTGTCAAATTTAGAAGACGTACAATTTACTGGCAGTGGAATTGTACTTTTCATTGCATTTATATGTTTCTTTTCTTTGATTATTTGGCAGATATTTTATAAAGCTGCATATGCAAGATGCAGTCATGGATTTACCATTGTTCAGCAAACAGGCCTATTCACAACCAAAAACACTAATTTCAATAAGAAGCCATAAGATCAGGAATGTTATTTGAGAACAAAAAAATTTCACAACATGTTTAAGTGGGTTACAATGACCAACAGAAAGCTGCTTGATTTGAAAGTGGCTTCTGTGTGAATTGAGCTTCATACCTTGCTACACTATTGACAATAGGGCATTGTACGATGTCTAATGTGATGCCGTCTCAGCATTGTGATGTCTATCGGCCATCGGCAATGGACAATGGCATAGTCTATCGACCCAACCCTAATTGACAATGGACTTTTTTTTTTTCTTGCAAAATTATGCCAAAATGAATGATACTGCAACTTCCACTTCTAGGTACATAGTGAATTTGATTCTGTAAATTAAGTGGTTTAATATGAGGATCATTCCACTTACATGTCGCTACATAAACTTTGTGAAAAACCTTCCTTATGATGGGAAATGAAAATAGTATAGTAAATAGTAATAGTAGATAAAGGAATTAGTTTGTTTTCTTTATAGATGGTTTGTATGTCTTTGATTTCAATTAGTCACATCAATGACATATTGACTACATCAGTTTAACTTAAAACAGGCTGTAACATGCGGCGTCTTTTGTGCGCTCAAGTTCGTTATTTCAAATGTAGACGTGTGGCATTCATGCTCATAATGGAAGCGACGCGGTTGCGACACACATGCAGTGCGTCACGCTCGTTTTTTCCAGGAGCATCCCCACCGCGTCCAGATAAAAACATTTCAACTTTTCAGAACGCCGCAAGCACACTGTGGGTCCTGTGACAAGAATCAACCAATCAGGTTCATCCTTTCCTGTAACAACATTGAAAGCTCAACCAAAATAAAGCAATAGTTGGTCAAAGCTGCAAAGGGATTTTTAGTGTTGGAACTTCTGTGTTTCTTCTGTAAGCGCAGATTATGATTGCCTAATGACGGCAGATTGATTCCAGCGCGCAAGCACCCGAGTGCTTTGGAAAAAGTAGCGCATGAGTAGGGCTTTCTACACGTTTTTAGGCGCGCCATGTGAACGGGCCCTTGTACAGTCAGCCAGTTACCCACCAACTAAATAAATACTCACCAAAACCCATTTGTGTTGCATTTGGCACTTTTTACTTTAATTTTGAATGTTTTGTTTCAGGACTGACAGAATCCCACTTCTGTGGGGCTGATGAAGCCAGTCATGGCTCTCAGGAAAAGACCAGGGACCAGAGCCATTGTTTCAGAGCTCGACCCGCCAGCCTCTAGCACTGCTCCTTTTAGAAGTGAAAAGCTCTCTGGAGATGGAATTGATCCAATTCCTGAGAAACTTGGACAAGAAAAGCTGGAAATCCAGCCACCTTCTTCTGTGCCAGCTAGGTACAGTCTAAGTGATGGGTCTGGGGACGACTCCATCCAAGGAGAAAGCCCTCTTCAGCAGGACAGCATGGAGGAGGACTCACTGTCTGAGTATGATAATGTTGTATCCGGGGGGGAAGAAGAAGAAGAAGAGGAACGTGATTATGAGGAAGATGAGGAACTGCAAACCGAAGCAGACAGGATGACCTACTATGTCCACTGTTGTCCTGAAGATGAAAGCTACATGGAAGGAATGGACTGCCATGAAGGTGCGGATGGTGCTGAATGTCCTGGCACGTCTCGGGACGTCCGGGAGAGCTGTAAACCAGAGGAGGCTTGGGAACACTCTGAAGGCCTTTACAAGGTTCTGCAGCAAGACGCAACAACAACAGTCTACAAGCGACCAGAGCCTATCACAGAGACAACCTTCGTACAAGCCCCCATGGCTGAGGATGAGGAGGATGAAGAAGAGACAGAGGAAGAAGCAGAAGACGAGGACAGTGAGGAAGAAGACAATGTTGGGGTTTTTCACCACAAAGGGAACGAAGGGAAGTCGAACAACAATGAGATCTCAAGTAAAGGCGCTGGCGACTGTCCCAGAGATGGCAGAAGTTGTCCTCAAGGGTCCAGTTGTGCTAAAGTAGTGCAAGAAAGTGATGGAGTTAGTAACTGTAGGAGAAATCAGGACATCCGTAAAACCCCAAGGAATCTCCCACCGAGGTCAAGTTGTCCTCCAAGGGTTCGGGAAGAGTGTGTTAGGGACTGTCCAAAAGATTGTGATGTCCCTGTGGTCAGAGAAGGTAGAGGAAACCCTAGACAAAGTTTCAGACATAGAGGACATCAGTCGGAAAGGGTACACAAACGAGACACCGCTTACCAGGATGGTAGCAGAGTCAGCAATAAAGCTAAATTCGCAGATCCAGAGAATAGAGGCGTTTGGAAAAAAAGACAATTGCTAAAATACTCCAGAGAGGACGACCGGGACAGAGATGGTAAACTTTCACACGAGCAAAGTAAAAGTCCTGGAGACAGCAAAAACAGAGGGCAGGACCATCCCGCTTGTAGTCACAAACCAAAGGGTGGAAAAGAGAGAAAGAGCAGTGGGGATGTTAAAGAAGAGCAGATTGAGAACGAAGTCAAGACCAAACTCAAAATTGTTCCAAGCAACTCAGGGAGTAATAAAGGTGCTCCTGATCAGACAAATGCTGGGAAAGGGGCGGCTGACGATACCAGGGCCTCTTCAACATCATCAGACAGGAGAAACAGCCAACCTAGAGCCCATGTTAATACACCCGTACAGTCCATAGACAAACATAAAGACTTGGCCAAACCTGTTGAAACGGAGAAGACTAGTCCTAGTCAGGAACAGGTAACCATACAGATTTCTTTACTAACTGTCCAGAACTCTTTGCTTCCACAAGGATTGTATCCCTATAAATGGATCCGTGTAACTGTGGTAGCATTTATTCTAGATTAAGCCTTATTTATTTGGAGGCTCTTGACAAAACTCTGGTTCCTTCTAGACAAGCATCAGACAAGCATCTCCACTGAGATTAGATTGCATCCATTCTTCAAACTGCTTTTCCTCTGTAGGGGCGCAAGAATACTGAAGTCTATATTGGCCACAAGCAAGGGAAACACCATGGAAAGTTTGTCCTAAATAATAGACTAGATGAATTTGAAGTTTACGAACAGTGGTTACTGGGAAAACAACACAACATTGCTTTTTTTATTCAAACCCTTAGCCATTTGTTTTTCAAAAATTGAAGGTAATTATGCTAATGCTAATTGTACACATTGATCAAAAGGTTGTATGCAGGGGCACAACATTTTTGTACAATCTTTAAAAAATTGAGTTCCTTCTTATATGCATTCTCCTCAAAGTGTTTACATTTATAAATTTCAATATATCCTACTAGATTCACATGTAAACCATCAATTTTTGGACTTTCGAAAGGTTAAAATACTGCAACAGCTAACTGGCTTTGGACAAAATAGCACTGCCATCCAGACATTTCTTGGATTCAGTCCTGTGCTTGCAAAAAATATAAATTGTACCTAATATCAAAATATAATAATTGTCTGTTTCAATGTTTCTACAGGTTTCTCAGAGTAGTCCAGAGGAAAGTAGTACAGGGCCACCATCCGGACAAAATAGACCGGCAAGTTACCTAGTTATATGCTGAACCGTAATAATAGAACACATCGTAAGGGACAAGCTGTAAGCTGTAACATAATCAGTAACTTCAATGTTGCTTTGCTTTTCAGCAGGCCCAGAGAAATCCCTCTTTCCCAAGCTTTGTGGATAGTAAGTTCAGTTTTATATAAACGCAGTTGAATAACGGGACTTGAACCTTCAAAAATTTGAGCGGTGCATCTGTTTGTTTGGTATAGTATTGATATTAGAGTCATGTTTAGATTGTTTGCTGATTTATAAGCAGGTTACTTTAGAAATGTAATAGTTTATTGATTACATGTTAGACTATTTAAAACGCAATACTAAGTAGTGTAACTATATCTATGAATTTAATAAAGTAATGTAACCGATTACATTTTGATTACTTTTCTAAAGAAACGTTTTCAACTGTTAAACATTTTCAAACATTTAAACCAAGTTTGGTTAATTAAGGTTATAATAATTTCATATTAAAGCACAGCCAGCACAAAATCTGACTTTAGCACCTCTTTTTACTTTGTTTATTAGTTTAGTTTAAATCCACATGTTTGCATTTGTTTTCAGTCCCTGGTCCATGTGAGCCAGAAGATCTCATCAATGGGATCATCTTTGCTGCAAACTACCTTGGATCTACCCAACTGCTCTCCGACAGAAACCCATCCAAAAGCGTACGCATGAAGCAAGCACAGCAAGCTGTGGACTGCGTTAAGGTACTTTATTTTACCTTGGTAAGGCTCTTGTAAATGGTACTTAAAGTGTGCTTCATGGTTTGATATTTTGTGGACCCTGGATCACAAAACCATACGGGTCAATTTCTTTGAAATTGAGATTTATACATTATCTAAAGTTGAATAAAATTTCCAATGATGTATGTAAGTTAGGATACAGGACAATATTGGGAACAGTCAACTAGTTGAAAGTTGAGTCTGAGCATGCAACAAAATCTAAATAGTAAGAAAATTGCCTTAAAAGTTGTCCAAATGAAGTTCTTATCAATGCAAATTAGTAATTAAAAACTCAGTTTTGGGATATATTCATGGTTGGGAATTTCAAAATATCTTAATAGAACATGATCTTTACTTGATTCATGATTTTTGGCATAAAAAAAATATATTTTACCCATACGATGTATTGTTGTTTATTGCTACAACTGAGTGCTGTCAAATTATTAATCACTTATTTTTACATTATTTATGTAACTACTGTGTATATGTATTATGTGTATTTATACACACACACATACAGTATATATTTGGAAAATATTTACATTTATTTATGTGTATATTTATAATCATTTCATATATAAACACACAATTTTTCTTAAATATATACATGCATGTGTGTATGCACAATACACACACCTATATTTTGTAAACAAAAACTTGTTTTTTTTGCATGCTGTTAATCGTGCTTAGTCGTTTGACAGCACCACTAGAAATATACCCTTGCTACTTTCGGGTTCCAGGAACACATTAAATGGTGTCAGAAGTTCATTATCAGTCCACTAGATGACACCGTAACCTTTGTGAAACCATGTTCTTCAGTCTGTAGAGGGTGAACCACGGAGTTCAACAGAGATTGACTTGTTCATCTCAACCAAGGCCATCAAGGTACTCAATGCTGACACACAGGTAGGTGAATTTCATTTAAGATTATATCAATATATATATACTATTTTGATTAAATATACAGTCATCTAATGGAAATGCAAGTTTGAATTCAGTTTGTTCATTGTCTTAATGCTTTCCTGTTGCTTTCCAATTCACCACCCATAAAAAGTGCACTATTAAAAAGAGCTGGATTTACATTAAAGAGCAAGTTGCAGCTTTGATACTTAGTCTTTTCCTGATCCCTGTTCACAGGAGACGATGATGGACAACGCCCTCCGCACCATCTCATACATCGCAGACATCGGGGACGTGGTGGTCCTGATGGCTCGCAGGCGTCTGTCTAACTCGTCCTCGCTCGACTGCACAGATTCAAGCCTTGGCACAGAAAGTCGCAAGCAGTACCGCATGATGTGCTACGTCTTTGAGTCAGAGGATGTGAGGCTGGTCCTTACATTATTTTCATAAAAATATTGAATTAAGCAGTTCTGGGTAGCGATTAATCGTGATCGATCACATCCGAAATAAAGGTTTTTGTGAACATAATATGTGTGTGTGTTGCATGTATTTATTATGTGTAAATAAAGACACACACATACAATATATAGTTACATGTAAATATTTACATGCATATATTTATATTCATATTATTTATTTTTTATATAAACATTTAATACATAAACATATTTTTCAAATGCATGTGTGTGTATTTACATATACATAATAAATATACACAGTACACAGACATATACAATGTAAGCAAAAACTTTTATTTTGGAGGCTATTAATTGCTATTAATTATTGTTCATTCGTCAACTTTTTTGAGAAAAGATTAAAACTAAATGTTGTTGTTTATTTTTTTAAAGACAAAAGGATTTTTGCATACAGGTAACACAGAAGTGACGCACTTACTGTAATTTCACACTGAGCTGTACCTTTTTGTCCAAACGTTTAGCGCATTAAAAATAAAACCAACCTCACATTGTTTTATGTTTACACATTGCTTAAATATTTTGCATAAATAAACATGTTATGTTTAATAACTATTTAACAAACATATTTATTAGTCCTGAGTAAAAACTTAACTGGTAGTTCAAATAAGGTTAAATAATAAAAGCAAGTATACATTGAATATGTATACTTGTAAATATGTTTGTATTTATTATTATTATTACTTATTGGTCCCTGAAATGATCAACTTAACCTAAATAATTACAAAATAATAAACAATAAAATCCAATATTTAGCATAAATGATTAATAAACAAACTTTATACTGAAAGCATTATCAAATTAGATAAAAACTTACTAAGCAAATATTTGCAATTTAATATCCAATAGGAAATCTTTGCCGTCAGTATTTATTTTGGTTGCACAAAACATCTTAATTAATCTTAGTTATTGAGCAAATATTTAACATTCCATATTCAATGATAATTATTCAAAATCAGTATATGATAAACATGCGCTATTTGTGGTTGCTGAAATCATCAAATTAGCCCAAATAATGACCAAGACGCGCTTGTGTAATCACAGGCAATGATTCACTGTGGTTTTAGCTCTTAACTCATCAACATCGAGTCAGATTTGTATTCATTCTTCGTTGTGCTGATGTAACTGTGTGTTTTGATGGTTTTCCACCCTCTTGTTTTGAGTCAAGCACTCTCTCGCTCGCTGGATGTCGTCACGTCGTCAAGTATCCTCCTCTTTCTGAGTGCTTCAGTTCCTCCCTCTCCTCCCTCACAGGCCCAGCTCATCGCACAGTCCATCGGTCAGGCGTTCAGCATGGCCTACCAAGAGTTCCTCCGAGCCAATGGGATCAATCCCAAGGACCTCAGCCAGAAAGACTACAGCGAGATCCTGAGCACGCAGGAGATGTATAATGACGACCTCATCCATTTCTCCAACTCTGAAAACTGTAAAGAGGTGATTATGGGAAATACAATATAGAAGCTCCTCTCTTTTCCTGATCCCATTCTCCAAGTATTTCCTAATGATTTCTTTTCTTTTTTTTTTCCTTGCAATTTTTTTATTAATATATAAATATATTTAAAAAATAATATCTTATTAACTATCTCTATATTAATAGTATAGCAGTGTAAATGGTAAATATTTATATATTTATCTGTAATATAATTCTATATTTCTAAAATATTAATGATTTTATAATTAATAACATAGTAATTTTGTAATAGTAACATAGTAATTAAATGTTTTATTTTATATGCATTTTTTAAAATAACATTATTTTTAAATGTTGACATTTTGCAATTTTTATATTATTTTCAATTATATAAATTATTTTAAATAAATCATACTGATATATAAAATATATGAATATATATATGTATATATATTTATATATATATATATATGTATTCTAGTAATTATAATAACTATATATTAACAATTTAACATTATTGTTAAATTTAAAATATTAAAGTTTTAATTTAATTTAGCTAATTATTGATATAATTGTATTTCTAATTATAGAATTTTCAATAATTCAATTTGAGTTATATTAATATATTAAATATATAATTAGATCATTTATAATTCCGGATAAGCGGAAGAAAGGTGGATGGATGGATCATTTCATTTTGTGTTCATTTCATAATTTACTTTTTAGTCATTAATGCATTCTTCCTCTTCTTGTATCATGTTTCTGTGCTCAGCTTCAGCTGGAGAAGCAGAAGGGCGAGATGCTGGGTGTGGTGATTGTGGAGTCGGGCTGGGGCTCCATCCTGCCCACCGTTATCCTGGCCTGTATGCTGAACAACGGCCCAGCCGCCCGCTCCGGCAAACTCAATGTGGGCGATCAGATCATGGCCGTCAACGACACCAGTCTAGTTGGCCTGCCGCTCTCCACCTGCCAGGGCATCTTCAAGGTCTGGACACATCTGAGCAGCATATGTTCAACAAACACCAGTGCATTTATTACATATGTCTTGTGCCTGTGTGTGTCAGGGCCTGAAGAACCACGTTCAGGTCAAACTAAGTGTAGTGAGCTGCCCACCGGTTACCACTGTCCTCATAAAGAGACCTGACCTGCAATTCCAGCTGGGTTTCAGCGTTCAGAACGGCATAGTAAGTGTAGAATGACATGCATCCAACAACAAACATCTAATGCATGACTAAAAGATGTCTTTTAAATAGAGTAACTCTGCTTCTGATGGGGTTTTTGGGTTGTATCATGACTTATTTCATCCTTATGTTGTCATCCTGGTGTTTGATTGCAGATTTGTAGTCTGATGCGTGGAGGTATTGCGGAGAGGGGCGGTGTGCGAGTCGGACACAGAATAATTGAGATAAATGGACAGAGTGTGGTCGCTATGGCACATGAAAAAATCGTCCACGCCCTTTCAGTATCTGTAGGAGAGGTACTCCGTTATATGCAATATTTCAGGATGGAATATTAGTATTAGGTCAGCCTCTGGCAGGGGTGTAAAAGTCATTATACTTAAGTAACCTAACCCTACTGTGACAAAATATTCCATTAAAGGACAAAAAATGTCTTGGCCAAAAACGTATTATTACATATATTATGTAAACTAACATTTTTATTTACTTGTTTGACAGCACTAATTAATACTATATGAATGCATTATATATATATATAATATGTGTGTGTGTGTGTGTGTGTGTGTGTTGTGTGTGTGTACATATATATATATTTAGACTTTCATACAAAATACATATTTTTTACATAAAATATGTGTGTGTGTGTGTGTGTGTGTATGTTTATTATGCATATATAAACACACACACAGTAAATATTAAAATGTATATATTTATATATTCATATTCCTCTAGTTTATATTTATTTATTAATTTATTTATTTGATAAAAAAATTATCTTTACATATATACATGCATGTGTTT
>JAUMHG010000079.1:11246598-11256617 GCA_032359395.1 Enteromius anoplus | reverse complement strand
ATCAGTATATTAGAGTGAGGATCACCATGTAGCACTGAAGTAAAGATGCTGAAAATTTAGCTTTCCATCACAAGAGTAAATTACATTTTAAAATATATTAAAACAAAAAACTGGTATTTAAAATTGTAATAATGTTTCTGTTTTTATTGTATTCTTTATCAAATAAATGCAACCTTGGTGATTAATTATTCCTAAATTTTCACCAAAAACTTATATAATTACCTTTTAAAAAATGTAATTAATTCTTATGGTAATAACAGTCATTTTGAAGACACTGACACGGTTTAAAAATATTAGAATGTAATTGTTGAGAGGAGATTAAAAAGTGTCTGACAAATGTAACACTTCAACAATGTTGTTAGATAGTTTAAAATGACAATGTACAGTAATTGAGTCAAAGTACATGTTTTCAGTTTCACCTGAACTTCAGAACAAATTCCTCAAAATAACACGCAAGTACTGTACGGTAACGAGGAACAATTAGTACTTTACACCCTGTCTTTTCCCTTTGTCGTAAGTCGTAGTGTTTCACATTTTTGCACTCAATTATTTTCATGATGTCACGTATTAATGCCACGAATGCTATTAAAATGACGTGTGTTTCTCTTTTTTTACAGATTAACATGAAAACTATGCCTGCTGTCATGTTCAGGTTGTTAACTGGTCAGGAGACTCCGGTGTACATATAAGGAATCATAAAACTCTTGCAACAAAACTTTTTCTGCAACAAAAAAAAAAAGAAGAAAAATACTGAAGAGCTCTGTTTTGCTTTAGACTGCATGTAAAGATCACTAGAAAGAGTCCAAACATGACAGTGCGGATAAGGAAAGCCTAATCACATGATTACCTGATTAGAGGAGTGCTGTTACTTGCTTATTAATGCAGTTAATAGTCTTCCATGGTATTCTACAGTCTTCCATGCCAGATTTAGTAGTTTGTATATATGTTAAATGCCTTAGGTTCAAGCCTTTTTTAGTTCGTAAACTAACAAAGTACTCTTTTATTTTAAAATACAGAGTGACTGCACTAAAGTTACAGTAAGTAATGTAGGGGGTTATCAAAAGATTTAATTTTGTATCAAACACATTTCATAAACTCAAAGATTAACAAATGGACTAAAGCATGCTAAAATCCAAAGATAACTATTACATTTGCTGAATAGACTGCATTTTAGTTCTTCTGGCTGTATTCAGTGTCTCTGTGATAAATAGGTACTGTACACTGTGAATGAACCAGTTCTGTAGATTACTAGTTCAGCATGCTAAATTCGAAGACTAAAAATATATTAATCAGAAAATCTGAGCTGCACTGATGTTTATATGCATGATTTTATTTTTAATGAATGTATATTTTCTTATCAGTGACTCCCCATCTGCATCTCAGGCATTACTGATATATATAAGTTTGATTTTAGTATCATTGAAATAGTATTATTACTTCTAAATTAATTGTATTTGTATATTCTGTTTTCATTTTATTTTAGCTAATGGTGCGTGTGTGTATGAATTACTTAAATATTAATTATTCTACAGTAGTTAATAATGATCTTCCATATATAATCACACATTGAAAAAAGGAAAAGGAAATGTTACAAATTATGCTCTTATGTGGATATGCATTCAATCTTGGTATTGCCAAATGTTATCTCATTTGACTAAAATAATAATAATGATGAAAAGAGACACACTGTAGAAGTTTATGTTTTATTTTTTGTGTTATGTACATATATACATATGAATATGCAGTTTGTATAGAACAGTTGGATCAGTAACAATTTTAAATACAGATGCTCCCAGCAATTCAGTCTGCAAGTTTTCAAGTAGTGCTTGTGGATGACAGCAAACAGCCCCTCAAAATCTCTGTGAAAAATAGACAGAAAGAAGGGGGGTATTGAATCAAAGAGCAAAAACAGTGAATTTGAAAAACAATTAATGGCACCAAATATGCTTTTGTTGAATGGAAAAGAGAAGCATTGGGGATTCTTCAAAACATTTGCCTTTTCGTTCCATGGAAGACAGAAACTCATAAAGGTTTGGAACGACATGATGGTGAGTAAATGATGACCAGATCTTTTTTCTGTTCTGATCATGTTAATGCATATTTTAAAAACATACTGTTAAGGTAGTGATCTGCTGAGACATGGAGCTATTCCCTGTCTGTGTGTTGTCATCATAGATCACTCCCTCTAGAAAGCCTGAGTTGAGGTAGCCTTCTCCAGTATGGCAGTCGTCATCCTCGATGTCCACTCCTACACTGAAGACCTCCCTCATCCTCGCAGGAATCAGACAGTCCAGTAGCACCACCACCAACCCAATCACAGCGCAAAGCAAACCTAAAAGAAAATTCACAATATATATAATATATATAGAGGAAGAAGGTTTTTCAGATTATGCTCTTCCCAAAATGGTTCTTTGAAGAAATGATCGCTTTGAGGTTCTTTGGGGAATTTAAAACTGGTTCTATGACATCACTGTGAAAACCACTTTCTGGAACTTTGTAAAATGTGGAAGATTCTAACTTTTAAAATAAAGGTTCCAAAATGGAATTTTTGAAGGGATCCAACTGAAAAACCCATCCATTTTAGGGTCTCGAAAGAGCCCTGCCATGAACAGTTCTTAGAACTTTTTTCCCACTATGATGAATTAAAAAGCTTCCATGGATGTCCTCCATGGAACCTCAGATGCCAGTGACGAAGCCTTATTTACTGCACAAAAAGGTTCCTCCCCTTAAAAACCTGCTTAGTTCGCCAAAAGTATTGGCACCCCAGATTACATCTATATCATTTTGTATCGTATTTTAAATGTTTTCAGAGTCAAAGACTTTTAAGAGTGGTGCGATTTCCCATAAGAAGCATTTACCTGTGGCCAAAGCGATCCAGAAAGAATAGCTGTAGTCTGTACTTAAGGACTCTGCACCTATACTGAAGTCACATGGTGTCACGTTGAATATAGTTGAGAAGGAAGCCATGGAGAAGAAGATGAAAGCCGCCGTGGCTATCATCATGTACCCGGCGTAGAGGATGACAGGCATTGAGAAGAGGATATTGGCCACGAGCCAGCAGCAAAAAGCCGTCCTGTGGGAAAAAGCCATTCTGTACTTTAGCTTGTTTGCATTTGTTGAATAGGACCGAGTTTCTTTACACTACAGCAAGACATTGGTGCTGTCTGTGTGTTGGTTTACCACAGATTGGCTGAGGCGAAGCGGCCTGAGTATCTGTACTGGTAGATGAGGCCACAGGCGCTGTTACGAGTGAACTTCTCTGCGATGTAAAGGATGGGGCTGGGAAGACCTCGCTCCAGCGCGTCGCTATACTGCTCATCCACGCTGCTCGACCACCTGAAGATCTCGTTGTAGTCGATGGTCTCATTTATCTGCAATACTGGTTCGCCTGTTGGAACGGATAACGAAGGAACCCACGAAACGTGAACTGGAGCCATAATATTCTTGAAAAGGGGGTTATAAATATTGACGACTTGTATGGTTTACCTTTGAGTGTGATGTTGATGCCATACAGCCCCACATGAAGTCCCACCTTAGCAGAAACCACAGCATTACTGAAGGATTTGTAGGTGGCGTTGGCCTTCACGCTGGCTTCAGCCCAATCTCCAGTAAAATTCAACACTAGAGTGGACAAAAATAAAATAAATAAATCATGGAATGAAAATGTAGGCTATGTTACACAATTTCAGCAGCTCTTATTTAATGACACAAGATAACTAGCCTTTAAACTGATATATATTTCTATTGTTCCAGTTGAATGTTTGGATTCTTACTCACACTTTTATGAATGTATGATTGCTATTGTGTGACGTAACAAACATGTCAAACCAAAGCAATTAAATTTAATGAAAGACACCTTGACCTCGGTTACACGTCATTAAAAATTGGAAAAATTAAGAGATAAGGTCAAGCATTTGCTGTCTAATGCAATGTCATTCATAAAGTTTAAATTCATATTAAATATTTTAAGGCCAATATAGAAATATCCAAATTAACTTACTACTTATTGAATAATACTTGGAATACTCACCAACTAAAACAACTCCAATAAATAAACTAATGATTATCCTGAACATCCAGAAAAGTCTCTGAAAAAGAGGAGAGTTTATTTTAATATTTCGCATTCTATTTTTCCACAATTTGCAAATTAACAAGGGCACAGAAATGTAACGACATGGACAAAAAAAATAAATAAATATGAAATACTCCAGATATGTAATTCAGTTTAAATTTTAATCTAAATGTTGTTACTGTATAGACATTAAGACCGTAATCTACTCCCCTCAAAAATAGAATAGAAATAAATAGAAAATGGACAACTCAATTCAACGTGCAATGAATCACCTTTTACCTGCTGGTTCCCAAATTTTTTGACATTTTTAATGACATTCAAGTTTTCCAAGCGGAAAACCGAAACCCTCTGGACAACAATTAGGTTTCTAAGTACTAGGCACGTGTTTTAAACGATCATTTTTAAAAGCTCTCACCCTTCATATCATCGATATATATCATCGGCGCTACAACTCACCGATCTGCCACGTATTCCCGGTAGAATGAGGAGGAAGCTGACAGCCAGAACCGAGAAAACCAGAATCACGACCAGCAGGCTGATGTCGATGATGAACGGGCTCCTTTGTAGCGGGTAGAACGGGTAAATGCCATCGTAGAAAGTCATCTTCCCTCCACAGGCGAGAACTAAAGCTGAAAGCAGGACAGTGTTGGCCAGAGGCTCAGTTACCTGAAGATGGCAGATAACAGTCTAGTGTGCGAATTATAATGTGACTATGAGGGGGGTCCAAATTTAAGGGTCCTTATTTGAGTGCGTCTAGCGAAACCCGTAATCGAGCAGATTTTTGGCCGCCAGTAGACAACGTTTTTAGATTTTTTTTTTTTTTAATTCATTTTTGTTGTGAGATATGAAACTGTACAGGCTAAATAATGACAGTTTTGTTGAATTATCGCCCATGCTTGAGAAACCTGCATTGCTATCTTCAGACTTTTTAGCGCCAAGTGAAATTCGCGCTCTAACGTTAATTTTAGCGGTACAAAACGCGCAAAAAGGCTTGTAGTTAAAACCTTAGAAAACCCATAATTCAGTCCATCTCTCTCACCCCAGACCCACAGTCTTTGAAATGACTTAAAATGCATCTACAACACAAAAAAGCTCTACTCAAGACAGCAGCCCGTTATAATGCAAATGAAGCCGCTCAGGTGTCCGGTCCAGGTAAGCGCACCTTGAAGGTGATTGTTAACGCGAACGAGGATACTTTGATAACCGTAAATCAAAGGACATTGGATCTTTCTTTGAAGACTGACAGAACTGGATGTTACTTCATAGACATTTAGAAATCCCAACCTCACCACACTGCAACTCACCTGTGGCCGCAACGACAGCCGCGAAACAACACGGGAAAATACGTGTCCTGAAAATAAGATGATTCTCTCGGCGCTCATCTTTTAAAGGACCGCACTTCCTAATGACAGCTTTGATTTGCATTGATTGGTATTCCCAAAGAAAGGTGTCAACCGCTCATGACCAGCCCTTCAACATAAACTCAGAGTGAAACAGGCAGGCGTGGATGTAGGTCGGACTCTCATTCCGTCACTGATACTTCCTTTTTATTTTCCCTGCCATCCGATCTATTCGCGGACAGGTGAGGTCTGCTATGCTGTAGACAGGCGTGACTGTATTTTCATTTTAATTGCCTTAATGTCGGTTTGAAGGAAAAGTTGTGCGTGCTTGTATTCACAGCAGTTTTCTGTAGTGCTCTTGTGTGAAGAGCTGTATCATTGGTTCGGAAGAATGGGTTTATGTGAGGTACTCTGGAGAACTTTAACGGCACTGTCTGTTGTTTGTCAAGCTATTGGTGAGTAGATATCTATCTATCTATCTATACTGACGAGTGGTGTAGAAACCATTTTTACTCAGAAATTACTAGTGAATTTTACACATAATCACAAATAAATGGAGATTTACGTTGAGTTTAGTGAAATTTTAAAATAAAAATAATAAAATAGTACTTTCTTGTGGAACTAACTCTAATTATCTCTATTTTACAAATTTGAAAAATATGTTTACTATCTATCTGTCTAAAAACACACATCCTTTTACTGCTTTTCGAATATCTAATGAGTTACTGTAAAGTATTTCAAACTGTACTTCAATTTCTCACGTCTCAAAATTTTTTAGTCTTCGATTTTTATTTATTTTACACCATAACTATTCTGGTTATTAATTTTTTGAGGGACGTTTTATGATGCAAATTAGATTTTTAATTCTAGAGAAATATTTTGAACCTATATTAAGGACATTTTAGGAACAGCTTGAATGTGCAGGAAATAAATCAATAGGCCATTAACTAACATGATATGATGATTCACATAGTGTTGCAAAAATCCCTTTGATCTTGAACCAAGCAGGTGCCAATTCTGCCATTACCTGGGAAGTTCAAAGGTATGATGGATGGTATAATAATTTGGCAGATCACGATCGAGGGACTGCAGGTGAGTAAATTCATACTTTTTTTCTAAAAGGATTTTCACAAAAAACGCAGGAAAGGAACAGTAGGTTGTTCTCCCTTCAGATGCAGCACTTGTCCGTCTCTTTCCGGCGCAGTACGCGGATGGCGTTTATCTGCCCCGACAGGAACCGCACCTGCCCAACCCCCGCCAGATAAGCCACATAGCCACGAGTGGCCAATCCGGTCTCATGTCCTACAGGAACAGAAGCGTTCTCTCTGTGGCCTTCGGTGAGTGATGCTTTCATTTAAACAAGGCGAAACCTGTTGATTGAAGAGCCAGCCCTTTAATTATAGTTTTTAATAAAGGCATCATGGGTGTAATTTACCTGAAAGGGATAGTTCACCCAATAAAAATAAGTATTGTACTATTTATTTGCCTTCATGCTGTTCCAGTTGTTTCTTTGATGGGACGAAAAAAACAAGAAACTGCTAGTAACTCTTTTCCATGCAATTGCAATGAATAGGGACTAGAACATTTAAGTCTCAAAACAGATACAAAAGGAATATAAAATTACTCTTTCATCTGATGGATTTAGTCAGACTGTTATAAATCCACCCTGGTTCTCCTGAAAGTGTTTATGGGAGTCCAAGACAGGAGTAGTGATGTGCAGTAAAGGAGTCACTCATCCTTTTAGATTAGATTAGATAAACCTCTGTTTGACTAACTATGGGGAAATGTCCATGTTACAGCAGTGAAGAGCAAATAAGCAAAGACTAAAAGAAGGAAATCATTTTTTCATTTTTGGGTGAACTAACCCTTTAAGAATTTTAAACCCTTTTAGAGCACGTCAGTGATTTCAGTAAATGTTTTCCTGAGATGGTCTCCTTTTTAGAAAGGAGAATTTGATTCCTCACAATGGCTACATGCTCTTTATTACTACATTAGGTTACCATGTGTGGTATGAGATCTCAGAATCCCGAAGACCTGGTTGCCCATCTGAGTTCATGCATATTAAAGTCGAAAAAAAAGATCCCGTCTTTGGCTCTAACTCTTCTCAACCGGTCCTGCTCCAGTTCCAGAGAGCAGATTGGGATCCGAGCACAGGCAATAGTCCCAACAATCCTCGCACGCAGGTGTGTATGTAGACACAATAGGCTGTATGTGATTTAGAACGGACTTGCTGAGTTTTTATTTTTGCATAACTAATTTCAGGTGAATCACGTGACTGCGTGGATAGATGGCAGCTCCATCTATGGGTCGTCCAGCTCATGGTGTGATGCTTTGAGAGTGTTTTCCAGAGGTCTGCTGGCGTCAGGCTCCTCACACGACATGCCCCGGCGCAGCAGCAGTGGTTACCTGATGTGGAGCTCACCGGACCCCAGCACCGGCCCCGGCCCACAGGAGCTCTATGGTAACATATAGAGCTGCTGCTTTATGTCGGACTTTATCATTATCATTTATAATTTATATTCTAAATTATATATAAGACCTTCTGCAAACACAGAGAAGCTTTCGGAATATCTGTCGTTTGTTTATGGATAAATTATGGATTTCTAATGGATAAAGCTTAATGGATAACTATATTATTTGGTTTTTTTTTGTTTGTTTGTTTGTTTTTTGCTTGTTTGTTTGTTAGCCATTTTTCTATGTATGTAGTTTTTTGGCAAATGCATTAAACGTATTATTAGTATAAATAAATAGACTTAATTTTTTATTTATATTTAAATTATTATTATTAATAATAAAAATAATTATAATAATTATTATTATTATTATTATATTAATGTTTATTTATCTATTTATTTATGGATTATATATTTATGAATATATAAGTAATTAATGAATGTAAAACATAATTAAATAAATGAATAATATTAATAAATAAACAAATAAATGAATTATTAATAAGTTCACGAATTAAGCTATAACAACAACAACAATAATAATACATATAGTAATAAATGAATTATAAAAATAAAAATAACACATTTTAATAAATAAATACACATGCATACTGTACATAGAATTTTATTGTTGCAACTGTGACTAATTATATTAGCAGTCACTATGGGGACCGTGGTACATTTTTGTAAGGGATTGTCTGTCACCAGGTTCAATCCTTTGTGTGAGCCTGTGTCTGCTAAAATCCACAACAACATACAGGCGGTATGTTGCTGTAAAAACAATTGCATAACAACAATAAGAGGTATAGCAAGAAATAAAGCACAGCTTTTGTTTCACTCATATGTCACGCCAATAGATCATCATTTTTTTATAAATAATCTTCCAATTATGTACATTTCCCTCTTGTAACTCGTTCCATAGCTAGTAAAACATTTAGAAATAAAGTATAAGAGAACATGAAACCAAACAGAGTAATTTTTCACTTTGCACAGGTTTAGTACGGGTTTTGCAGGCGAAGGGCTTATGAAGATGTTGCAAGTTGTGGTTTTCAGCTGCTGCTTTTGTGTGCTCTCAGAGTTCGGGAATGCCTGGGCCAATGAGAACATCTTTACAGTCACTGAGGGAATTATTTGGTTTCGTTACCACAATTACCTGGCCTCCAAACTGCACAAGGAACACCCCTCTTGGTCAGACGAAGAGCTTTTCCAAAATGCTCGAAAGAGGGTTATTGCCACATTTCAGGTAAAGCAGATCCTCTGTTATTGACACGTGCCAATTTAAAGCGGCGTAACGGAGTATCCTTCACTTAATATCCCCTTTGAGCACTGGTGTATGAATATAATGATATATCAGTTTTATTTCTGATTTGATGATTAATCTTTCCTCAGAATATAGCATTCTATGAGTGGCTGCCGGCCTTTCTGGGAATACCAGTGACTTCCTATCCAGGTGAGATTTCTGTGTGTGTGTGTGTGTGCGTGCACATGCTGTAGTAGTCTGTGGTTTGTCTAAGTCTCAGACGGCACACCTACTGACCACAGTCCGTTCACTGACCGTCTGAAGGTCACACTACAATTTGAGTTTCATTCACTTCCACTTACTGTATGTGTATGTTTGTGGATATTACTAATTATTTCAAACTTGTAATTTAAAAGAATATAGGCAATTTACTTGTGACCGAAGTATTGCTTTTTATCAAACACTTCATTTGAAATGAAATGGAGATAAAGCTTACAACTACAGAAGTTACTGATTCCTTCTTTGTTTTTTGATGAACAGAGATCAAAGCATGTGGTTATTAGGATATTTTGGCTGCTGCTGCTGAACTTGACTGATACTGCAGAAATGTGACTCAGAAATAATAAATACTAACATGCACTATTTTAAGGAAACTTTAATCGCTATAATTTCATCTTCTGTGTATATTTATTGTGCATATATAAATACACACACATAGGGTATACATATGGGTGTGTGTGTGTGTGTGTGTATATTGTAAAATATTTGCATGTATACACATTCATATATTTATATTCCAATACTTTATATCATACATAAATCTATTTAAAATATATGTAATGACATAATATATGTATGTATACTTTGTATATTTATTATGTAAATGAAACCCTTTATTTTGGAATTGTTTGACA
>JAUMHG010000079.1:11230982-11243020 GCA_032359395.1 Enteromius anoplus | reverse complement strand
TATATATTAGTGTTGTCAAACAATTAATCTTGATTAATTGTATCCAAGTTTTTGTTTACATAATATATGAGTGTGCACTGTGTAAAATATTTATATATAAATGTAAATACATGTAAATATTATATTATTATATTATATTTTCAAAATGTGTACTCTGTTTGTGTTTATCTATACATAATAAATAAACACAGTACACACATATGTTGTGTAAACAAAACCTTTATTTTGGATGCGATTAACTGTTTGACAGTACTAATGGGTGTGTTTGTGGTTTTAGATAATAATTATGTATTTGTAATATTTTTCTATATTTTGCTTAAAATATTGGAATGTTATGCTTGTCTAAAAATAAATATATAACAACATATATATTTATATATAGACTGAATATATATATAAATATATAAATATATATATATATATAATATTTATAATAATTAAAATGAATTTAATTTTAAATAATAGTATTTTATATATTTGCATTTTATATAAATAATATAATTTCTATATTACAAAAAAACTATGTACTGTATTTTTATTCTTTTTAATCTTTTGTTTGTTATTTATTTGTTTGTTGAAATGTCAACCTCTCGACAGTAAGCTACATAGTAGCTAGTTTAGTCGCTCATGTCCGGACAGCCAGATACAAACGATTCCAAAAGAAGCTCAGAGGTTCCACTGCAGACAAGAAAGCTACACATGAAACTATTGGTCAGTAATATCACACACAGTGTCACAGTGGTCTGATGTGCCAATGAAAATGAGTGTATTAACTTTTTTCATTGCATTTGACTTTTTTTGCTCAGCTAAAGAGTGGTTGGGGCACAATACAGCACCCCGACAAGTCGCACTTGCGTTCAATGAGAAGACAGTACTCCAGACCTTTGATGAGAATGGGTCTCTTCTCAGTTCTCACAGCTTGGCCAATCAAGACCACCTCAGTGTGTTAATATCCAATGACTGTCAGCATCGGGCTCTACTCTTGAAGATCCCCAAAGAATATGATCTGGTAGGAATTCGATATTTCAGCCATCATTTAACTAATGCTCAGTGAGACTTTAAGATGCTGGATTTCTGTCCGCAAGGTTTTGTTCTTTGAGGACGCTGGTCAGAGATCAATGTTCCTGGGTCACCTGCGCTCAGAGCTGAAGGACAATATTCAGAGTCTGACTGTGAAGGAAATGAGTGAGAAAGAGATCCTTAGGGATGCAGTGACCAGAGCACAGAGAGAAAAGATTGTGGAGATATTCTTCAAGCACGCTTTTTCAAGGGTAAGTGTTTCTGTTGTCTCTTCTTACTGCATGTCTACAAGGTCTAAAAAGTTGTGGGGCTTCTTCATACGTGTGTTTTTTGACACCAGGTCTTGGACATTGATAAAAGTGATGCAGGACACTTGAGCAGTAGGACCAGAGAAGCTTTACAGTGTGAGCTCACACGAGTTGAATTCGCCAACGTGCTCGGTCTGAAGCCTGACTCGCTCTTTGTAGAGTCCATGTTCACACTCGCTGACAAGGATGGTAACGGATACCTTTCGTTTCAGGAGTTCCTGGATGTTATTGTCATTTTCATGACAGGTGAGGTTGTTGGAATCTTTTGTATCGCAGTGAAGTAATTCATTATATTTTGTTGCAATATCACCATTTTAAAATACTACAAAGTTAGTGTAAAAATGTTGCGATGCTACAAACTTACCTTGCTGTTACCATGTTACTGAAGTTACAATGTAATAGTATTACCATGCTACAAAGTTACCTTTTTATGTCATGAGGATGTTTCGCGATTTTACAGTGTTACGACAAATATTGACAATTTCTCAGCGTTTCAATAGCCTTGTCCAAATACAATATTTAAGCAAATCTGAAAAACAGTCATATTTAGATTTAGGCTGAATGGCAGTGACCTACATGAAATCCGATTAGTGCAAATCTTTTTCAAATGACATTTATATGTGGCCCTGAAGGCTATTTAAATTGCGTTTCTGTTTGACTGGTCAGATTGTATTAAGCGTAGCTAAATAAAATGTAACTACCTCAGACGTTGTTTGGATGAATCTTAAAATATCATTGCGGAAACAAATGTTTTTTGTGAATTGCAAATCAAGTGAGAGAAGACAATATACGGCTCGTATACGCATCTCTTTGAGTTTTGAAAACACGAAATAAAGTCACACATTCCAGCTTCCAGCATTTCTGAAGAAGAAATATAATGTATCATGACGGAAATGTTGTCATATCGTAAGACAACATCTTTTTTGCAAACTGAATTGCTGTTATTGTTGTTTTTGGCATAGACATAACAATGCAACAGCATTGCCATAGAAACCAACGAACGTTCTGTCACAGTTTTACAACATTACATTGCTAGTTAGTTACTTTGTTACATTATTAGGACGTTACACTTTTACAGTTTTATGGTGTTACAATATTACAATGTCACAATACTACAAAGTGACGTTGTTAGGAAATCGCAGTTTAAAATTGTACAGTGTTTATGTGTTACATTGCTACAAAATGACCTTGTTTCGTTCTTGTTACATGACGTTTTCATGGTGTTTTAAAGTTACAACACTGCCATATTAGAATAGTTAGTTACAATGTTACAACATCACCTTGCTATGTTGCTAGAATGTTACAATTTTGCAGCATTACAACGTTACAAAGTAACCTTGTTGGTTAAAGTGTTACTGTTTTTGGAATTTCAAAACCAGGTACTTCCGAGGATAAGTCTAGGCTTCTGTTTTTAATGCATGACGTTAAAGAAGATGGCTTCTTGTCCAAGGAAGAGTTCACTTCCTTACTCAGGTTGGTTCTGATGTTTGTTTGTTTCTTGGAAATAACCTGCAACTTGAGATTTAGATTACACTTTTACATAACTAAATAAATCCTTAGTTTTTCCTCTTGTCTGGTGCAGGTCTTTCATTGATATCTCTGGAAGTGCTTTATCTGAGAGTCAGGCTGATGATGGTATAGCAGCGATGCTTCAGGCAGCAGGTCTTAACAACAAAGATTCCTTCTCCTGGGAGGACTTTCACTTTCTGCTGCGAGACCATTCAGCTCAGCTCAATATTAAAGGTTAGGATACATTTTTCTTTATGGTATAATCCCATATGTCATATTTTTCAGTTCAACTCAAAGGTATTACGTTGAAACTGTTCTTCATGTATTTCCAGGCATGGAAGTACTTGGTAAGAAAAAACTATCCAGACAACAGCGAGTATCTTTCATTAAGAAAAATAGGTAAAGAAAAATTATAAAACATGAAACTCGTTCTAAATGAGTACACAGTAATACAGCTAAATTATTTTTTATTTCCTTTGTAGTTCAGTGGAAGAGCTTCCTCACAGGCCTAAGGGGGAGCAAGACCAGGAACTTCGTCAAAGACAGATCAAGATGTGAGGCGTTAATGTATAATATCTCTGCCGTGGCCATGTGTTTGCATTACGGAGCATGTTCTGACATGTTTATGGTCATTAGGAGCTCAGCTAGGTGTTAGATTTTAAGCCTTTGTGAAACCCGTCATCTTTTGGCTATTGAGAAATGGGGCAATCAGTATTTGCGGGAAGTGATGCCATTCTGTGACGTAATATTGGTCAGGTTTCGCTTTGAAAGTCATCATCTTTAGTTGACTGTGACAAAATTAAACAGGCAAATCCAGTAGCTGAAATAACTTGATTGTTCCCATATTGTGTAGACAGTGTGAGTGGAGATGACCTGCACAATTGTCATGGTAGGCGTTTGGGAGGATGTTACTATGCAATTTGCGATAGTTGACTAACTAATAGGCAGACAGACTAATAACTATCCTCCTCCTGGAGGGCCTCTGTCCTGCAGAGTTCAGCTCCAACCCCAATTAAAAACACTTAAACAAGCTAATCAAGGGCTTATACTCCTAACTTCCTGGAAAGTTAGAGCTGAACTGTTAGCTAGGACTGAGTTTAGATATCCCTGAACTAAATAGACAAGAAAACAGATACCTAGATGCATCTTAAAAAATGTATAAAATTGTGGAAAATGTACAATTTTTTCTTGTAGGTAATTTAGTTCAAAAAAGTGAAACTTCCAAATGTTCTAGATGATTTAATTGTAAAGCACAAATTAGAGCTTACAGCTCCGGAAAGATACAAATCAGTCTCTCAGAATATTTGAATGTTAACATTTGAGTTTTATTAAATATTCATCCCTTCGAAATCAATTCCAGGTATTTCTTGAAAAACACAATAACAGGGAAGACTTCTGGTTTTGGCAATGGTCTAGAGGACAGTCATTGACACCCTCCTCAAAGAGGATGAGTCACAGAAGGTCATCACTGAAAGAACTGGCTGTTCACAGAGTGCTGTATCAAAGTAAATTAAATGCAAAGTTGACTGGAAGAAGAAATTGAGTAGCAAAAGGTGTTCAAGCAACAGGGATGACCACAAGCTTGAGAATACTGTCAAGCAAAGCCAGACACATGGGAGAGCTTAGAGAGACAGAAGAGAGAGACTTAGAGAGAAAGTAACTCTAGTAACGTTTGCATTTTATCTGGAAATCAAGATCTAAAGTCTGAAGGAAGACTGGAGAGGCACAGGACCCACGCTGCTAAAGTTAGTGCTGATTTGGGGTGCTGTGACATCTGCTGGTGTTCATCCATTGTGTTTTATCAAGTCAAAATTCAATACAGCCATCTATCAGGTGATTTTGGAGCGCTTTATGCTTCCATATGCTGACAAGCTTTTTATGGAGAAGCTGATTTTCTTTTCCTGCAGGACTTTAGCACCTATCCATAGGGCCAATACTACTTCCAAGTGCTCTGCTGACCATGATATTACTGTGCTTGATTGACCAGCCAACATGCCTGAGCTGAAACCCATATAGAACATACAGGATATTTTCAAAAGATGAGAAAGTCGTTTTTTTAGAAATTTGTAATCCACAGATCCATTTAATTGGTTATGTCTCTGCCTGATTATTAGTTATTTATCCAGCACTCTTTTTGGTCCAATTAGTTAATCATCACCAGTCTTTCTGATTAGTTATGCATTGACTAGTTTTGTGTCTATTTATTTCTCGAATTTGGGTTCACGATCTAGCTGTTTCGCTGTGTAGTTAGTAAATTATCCACCTGCCTGTCTAATTAGTTACAGACAGCTATATGGCTGTCTTTCTATCTTGCTTGTTATCTTACCTGTCTGTCTATTAATTAGTTAGAATAACAGGTGGATAACTAAACAGTTAGAATGACAGCCAGACTGATAACTATGTAGTAAGTATCCATCTGTCTCGCCTGCTAACTAGCTAGCTAGACACATACATAGACAAAAGTGTGAGAGTCACCAGAATCAGCGCAGGCTAAAAGACTTTGAAGGATAGTGACAGTGTAGCGCTTTTGTAGAAACCCAACCCAAGTTTAAGCAATAAAGGTGTGTTGTATTTGCAATTTAAAGCCTAGTATGTTTCTTTTTCCTTGTTAGAACTGAACCAAGCAAGCCAAAGGTGTACGTGAGGCCTCAGAGAGAACGCTACAACAGAAACCCAGTGCAGCAATGGATCCAGCAGGTCAAACGCTTCATAGAAAACTACAGAAGACATATCATTTGCATACTCATCATGTACGGGATCACAGCTGGACTTGCGCTGGAAAGATGCTACTGTGAGTGTCCCTTTATAATCACTCTTTTCATCATTGCATGTTGGTATATTTAAGTCCTAGCATGCTTTATTTTGATCGTGTTGAACTGTTCCTATTTTGTGCCACTCGAGATCTGCACTAACGGTTGCAAACCAATAGCAATGTTTGTAGATTATGGTTTACAGGCTCACGCCAGCGGCATCCCAGAGACCTCCATGGTGGGTGTGCTCTTGTCCCGCGGTTCTGCGGCCGCCATCTCCTTCCTGTTTCCCTACATGCTCCTCACTGTGTGCCGTAACCTGATAACCATGTGCAGGGAGACTTTTCTTAACAGATACATCCCATTCGATGCGGCCATCGACCTTCACCGTCACATGGCTATAGCTGCTGTTGTCCTTTCAGGTCAGAAGTCTATGTGCCAAACGCTATCATTTAATATGTAAACTTCTTTAAGTGCCCTTTCAAATGATTTTAACCATAGATACGAGTCCGCAGAATGTTACATCACCATAATTATGCTTTAACGCTTTGTGTGTCACGACATATTTGTGCAGTTTATTGCACACAGTATGTGAATCACAACTGATGCATTTAATTGCCAAAGATCAAAGTTCCATTACATAATGAAACATTTCCTGAAAGTCATGTGCCATACATCAGTTATATTATAGGGGTCATATGATGTTGCATAAAAAAAACATTATTTTCCACACTCTGTATATTGTTTGTTTTCTAAGCCCCACTCCTGAAACAGGTAGATTTGAAGCTCGTTGTTTTAAAAAAGTAAGGTGTGCTCTGATTGGTCAGCTATCCAGTGCACTGTGATTGGCCGAATACCACAAACTTGTGACGGAAATATTATGCCTCTTACCATACTTCGATGATGTAACCTGGCGCTGTGACACAAAAACACATTACAAATTAGGCATTTGTTGCATCCAGTAAGGACATAATTACTAATCATAATGACTTAGTTCTGTCTTTTTATTCACACAGCGTCTCCAAAACATGGCACCGCAGCAACACTACTACATATATAGAATAATAGCTCCGCCTTCTTTCTTTG
This sequence comes from Enteromius anoplus, assembly GCA_032359395.1. Taxonomy (NCBI): domain Eukaryota; kingdom Metazoa; phylum Chordata; class Actinopteri; order Cypriniformes; family Cyprinidae; genus Enteromius; species Enteromius anoplus. Next base: position 11,236,347 of record JAUMHG010000079.1, on the reverse strand, counting down.
CATACGGTGTTTGAAAATAAACCCACTCTGTGATGCGGGGGCATGTTTAAACGAGCCGTTTTAGGAGGCCGTGGACAACTCATAACTTTTAGAAGGAATATCTCTTTGGTTTTGAGACTTTAGTCTTTGCAGCTTCAGGGATATTGTCTATGCACACAGCTTGTGACACTCCAAAGAGAAAGGACATTTTTAAATCACATCATATGACCCCTTTAATACATATGCTCATATAAAATTATATTTATTATTATTTAACATTTTTTAAAATTTTTGTGCCAGTTGTTCACAGTTTGGGTCATGTGGTCAACGTTTACGTTTTCTGCATCAGTGACCTCAGCATTCTTGCCTGCCTGTTTCCTAGAGTGTTCTCCAACAACGGGTATGTTCCTCTTGATTGATATATGAAACATTGTAGTTGGACAGTCATCAACTAACAACTACTAAAATTCATCTAACATCTACTGATTCAGATGTTTTAATAATATTTGATGAGAAACATAAATATAACATAAACATAAAAGGTTTTTCAAATATTAAAAGAAAGGGTTGTTTTGGATGTTCAGAGAATATTGCGCAAAAACATCGGTCCCGCTTTTTATTAAGTGTCCCTAATACCTGTGTACTGACATAGTAACTAAATGTGTATCTAGTATGTAACCACAGTGCAAGTACACATTGCTACATAGTATCTACAGCTGTAATATTTCTGTGACTACACACATGTAACAACCCTCAGAATGGTGTGTGTAAGGACAAATGTGTAACAGGACATTGGTAACAACACTTTTTTCACTTCACTAAGTAGTCATTTAACAGGAATTACATAGCTACATTTTGTAACAGCAGTATGTATAAGAGTAACTGGGACAGGGGATGATCAGGGGGTGTAGTTGGGTAGGTTTAGGGGTATGTAAAGTGGGTGGAGTTGGTGCACCTCTCCAACACCAGTGTATATACTGTACATGGTAACTCCTCAGGAACTGCCCACTTAATATAAAGTGTAACATTCTGGACACCAACCACAATTTATATGTAAAGCCTAATTTACTGCCCACTGCTGTGTAACATCAGAGTAGTTATTACATGCTAATTCCTTAGCAATTGTCTGTTTAATATAAAGTGTAAGACTTTATTTACCAAAAAGTGCTGTTAGTCCTGTTACACATTGGTACTTACACACACCATTCTGAGGACTGTTACATGTGTGTAGTTACAGAAATATTACAGCTGTAGATACTATGTATTGGTGTGTGCTTACGCTGTGGTTACATACTAGATACACATCTCGTTACTATGGAAGTACACAGGTATTAGGGACACTTAATAAAAAGTGAAACATTTATGGGAACTTAATATATTCTTCTTAACTATAACTATAACTTAACATGTTTTCCTCTGGGAAACTCTACCAGTGCCAGGAGCCTTGCCCAAAATTCTGAGTGTTGTTCATTTGCAGGTCTGAGCTTCCAATGAAATGGACCTTCTGGTTTTTCAAGACAGTTCCTGGTATAGCTGCGCATTCAGTGTTGTTTTTAAAATATGCAGTATTAAATTTAGAGTCAGTTTTTTTATTTTTAAAATGTGTTTTTCGTTTTTCTTTAAGGTCTCACTGGGGTTCTTTTGCTGTTGATTTTCGCCTTTATGTATGTGTTCGCCTCGCACTACTTCAGACGCATCAGCTTTAGAGGATTCTGGATCACACACCATCTATACGTGCTGGTCTATGTCCTGGTAAAGGAAAACCGTCTATCCATTTGATGAGTTTAATAGAGTAATAGAGCTTGAGTATTGTGTTCTAAGAAAAACAGTTGAAATAAAGTTTACATTCAAATGGTGGGAGATCTAAATTAAAAAAAAAATATCTGGACATTTTTATGATTAGAATATTTTACTTATTTTTTGTTTAAATGTACACTGGACATAGGAACTGTGAACACTGGTTTGTTTTCTCTTTTTCTCTCTGATCTTTGCAGACTGTGATCCACGGCAGCTACGCCCTCCTCCAAGAGCCCCGCTTCCACATCTACCTGATCCCCCCTGGCCTCCTCTTCCTCCTGGACAAGCTCATCAGCCTCAACAGGAAGAAGGTGGAGATCCCAGTGGTGAAAGCCGAGCTGCTGCCCTCAGGTAGCCAATACACTCAGCAGTTCCAGCACAAAGCTCTTTTATCTCAGAGTCTCCAAGGGCCCGAGCACACAGTGCCATGTCATGAGCTGTAAAGTGTTCACTTCTAATTGCTCTGGCTGTGAAATCATACGGCGTCTCAGAACAAGAATCCTTGAATCAAATTCAGACTCACTTTATTGATTTTACAATGAAATAATAGATAGTCCACTTTAGACCTTCTACTAGCTATAAATAACTTTGCGACTATATCAACTGTGAATCATTGGAGTACTAGTAGATTGTCTGCTTATTATCTTCTACCACTTTGGGACAGGTTTACTAGCAGCTTGTGCCAGCGCAACCGTACGTTGGTGTTAAAATTGTACTGTCAGGTTTTACTAAAGATGCACAGTGACGAATTAGCCCCGAAAGGGCGTGGATAGAGTTATTTTTGCGCTTGACCTTATTGAATATACTTTTGTTGGAGTTCCCTGTCAGACACAAAAGTTATGGGAGGAGAGCATTAAATTAATCAGGCAATTCATTTTTCTACGTTTTTCTATGCTTTTCATTTAATGTCTTTTGAAATGGCTGCAATTATTGTTGCTGTTGTTTGCTAATTTCTATTAGTAAACTGGCCCTTTATGTTGGTGGTCTCCCAGCAGTCATTCTGCTGATTACAATGTTGCATTACTCCATAAAAGAAAATACTAATTGCGTTACTTTTTATTGAAAGTAACATGTTACATACTTTTTGTGAACTTGAACTGAGCTCGCCTATTTATTTTTAATAACAACAATGTGTTATTAAAGTTATGTTTTTGCCAACTGCACAGGCCCTTTCACATCAAAAGTGAAATTAATAAGCACTGATTACAAAACTGATTCTCCGTTTTTTTCTGAATTGCCAGGTGTAACTTACCTGGAGTTTAAGCGCCCACAAGGTTTTGTCTACCGTTCGGGACAGTGGGTACGTATTGCATGCCTGGCATTGGGCACAGATGAGTACCATCCTTTCACCCTGACCTCCGCACCTCACGAGGAGACCCTCAGCCTTCATATCCGTGCAGTGGGACCCTGGACCAGCAAACTCAGAGAGGCCTACACCCCTGAGAATCTCCAGGAGTTTGGAGGATATCCAAAGGCAAGGATAGCCAGTTTGTGTTTGGTTTATATAGACGTAAATAAACCTGACTGCATTAGGTTATCCTAGTATATATATATAAATGGGATACATTTATCAGCCAATACAATAACCGATTAATTAGAATTATATCCACCGATACCAATACTATACAGGGACCCCCCTCATTTCGTGCAAAACTATATGTAAATTTTTAGATATTTTAATCCCTTGTTCTGACACTTGAACTGAGGCACTACATGCATTTAAGGCGCTCACCACATTTTAAAGTGTAAAAATGGCAATTTTTTTTTAGTTTTGTGATGAAATGAACAGTATTTGGATGCTTGACCTTGCTGTATCTCCACAGCTGTATCTGGACGGGCCATTTGGCGAGGGTCATCAGGAGTGGACAGACTATGAGGTGTCAGTGTTGGTGGGCGCTGGGATTGGAGTCACACCCTTTGCTTCCATCTTGAAAGACCTGGTGTTCAAATCTTCAGTCAAGTCCAAATTTCACTGCAAAAAGGTCCACTAGAATGTGCAAGCTTTCATTGTCCTGTAAAAATGATTATGTTTAACAACAAAGAGTTTAACAACTCTTAACATGGTGGCTCTAGGTGTATTTTATGTGGGTGACACGGACTCAGCGTCAGTTCGAGTGGGTGTCTGACATCATTAGAGAGGTGGAGGACATGGACGCTCAGGAGCTGGTGTCTGTGCACATCTACATCACACAGCTGGCTGAGAAATTCGATCTCCGCACCACCATGCTGGTAAATCCTTTGTTTATTTGAGAATGATAAGAGATTTTATTGGTTCCTGAGATTACGGTAAGTTCCACTGAACTACTGTGACGTAATTAAAAGCAGGTTAACTGATATAAAGTTATGGTTGGGTGTAAAATCATCTCTCTTTCTGTTTCTGAAGTACGTCTGCGAGCGGCACTTTCAGAAGGTATGGAACAGGAGTCTGTTCACAGGCCTTCGCTCCGTCACACACTTCGGCCGCCCACCCTTTCTGGCTTTTCTCAGTTCACTACAGGAAGTTCATCCAGAGGTGAGAAGCCAATCATTGGCATCTACTGTAAGATGCATTGGAGCTTCACTGTCAAACTCCATCTAGGACAATAACTATAATGATAATTATTATAATCACTATATCACTATCGGAGTCACTTTTAGAAACAGATGAACAGTAAAACATAGAAAGCCAATCAGATTCCACCAGAAATGGCTTAAACAGGTCAAGCATGTAAAGTGGGAGATGACAAAACTGCAGCATGCACTTATTATAAGATTCGTGGCCTAATGGATAGGGAGTTAGACTTGTAACCCAAAGGTTGTCCAGCAGGGATTATGGGTGGTGTTTGGCAATGCATAACCAGCGCTCTCTCCACCTTCAACACCACGACTGAGGTGTCGAAGGTGTTCTCTTCTCACTTGTGTGTGCACTTGGATGGGTTAAACGGAGAGCACAAATTCCTAGTATGGGAAACCATACCTGGCCACGTCCTTTCTTATAATTCTTCTTATAGTTATAGTATCAAGCGTGTCACGAGTCATTTGATTCAAATCGTTTAAAAGCGTGTATCGTGAATAATTTGATTTTAACGTTAGATCGGGATGTCAGAGTTATTGTTATCACTCTAATTATTGTATATTGTTATTATTCTGGGCAGTCTGTTGCTTTGGTCCTGCTAGACCTTAGTTCTGCATTTGATTTGATAGATCATAATATTCTTCTATCACGCCTAGAGACTTGTGTGGGCTTTCGGGGTACAGTGCTTAACTGGTTCCGTTCTTACTTAACCAATAGGAGTTATGCTGTTTGCCTTGGCTCAAATTCCTCTTCTGAGGTACTTTTAAACTCTGGTGTTCCCCAGGGCTCTATTCTTGGCCCGGCATTGTTTAATCTTTACATGCTCCCTTTAGGTACTATATTAGCTAGATATGGCGTGTCTTACCACCTGTATGCCGATGACACCCAAATATATCTGCCGTTAAACCGCGACAATAGGTTTGCTATGAAACCTATTTTAGACTGCTTGGAGGAATTAAAACTGTGGCTAGCTAGTAATTTCCTAAGTCTTAATGAATGTAAGACTGAAATTATTCTGTTTGGCACAAATGATCA
>JAUMHG010000079.1:11175096-11199441 GCA_032359395.1 Enteromius anoplus | reverse complement strand
CATATAAGGTTGAATCCCTAATCCCTCCATCATTCACGCTGGACAGTAGAAATCTGTTTGTGCTACTGAAATGAGCATCGCTGATAAACAGCCAATCAGAGCAGACCTCCTCATTAATATTCATGAACCTTCCAAATAAGGAAAGGTTTCATTCTAGGGTCAAATTCTAGGGTTGTAAATGGACCTGTAAAACCGTTTCTGGGCATTTTTCCACCTTCTATGTACATATCAGAGAACAATTTAAAATATTCTCTCAATGCATTCTATGGCACCTTTAAGTAAATATCATGTTCCATTACGATATAAACTACATCAAAGCTTAATTTTTGTTAAGTAAACCAATTGTTTGTTGTCTTGTCATGTCACGTGTAGTTAGGACACAGTGTTAATCTTGATATGTGTTTAGGTTTTTTTCCCCCTGGAATTTCAAATTGTGAGACAAAAATCAATAGTTTTTATTCTGTGGCGGAAACGAGCCTGATTAAATTGTGACAGAGTTTAATTTTTTGGGTGGGCTGTCCCTTTAAACCACCCCCTCCAGCTCCACACACACACCTACACCGATTCCCCTAGCTACCTCACGCACGGACGCGTGGACGCTGCAGCGCGTGAGAGTGAGAGAGAGAGAGAGAGAGAGAGAGGGAGAGAGAGAAAAAGAGAGATAGCGAGCGTTCTAAGCAAAGTGGCAGCACGCGCGAGTGGCGGGAAAAGAATGCCCATCTCGTGACTAATAACGAATGGATTGGCGCGCTTTCCGTTCTTAGAGGTAATACGAGCAGACTGTCATTGTGGTGATGGGTGGCAGCGGCGTGCTCCCTCGCGGGGAGTTTTTTCCCTGTCAGTGCTGCTACCGCTGCTGCTAGAAATGGCGCTGTGATGTTCAACAAGGAAGACGCAGTTGAAGCCGATGCCAGGGAGTAGGAGGAGAAAGAGGAGAGAATAAATTGTTATCCTTAGTAGTACCTGCGCTTCTGGTGCGGATTTTTGTGTTTCAAAAAAGCGGTGAACAGTACCATGGTGAATTACCAGAAATACATAACTGTAATGCAGCTGGCTCTAGGGGTGACTGCCTACAACAGAGAGCGTAGCCTGCCTCCCAGAAAACATATGTGGTGAGTATTTATATATATGGATGTGTGAGGGGCTATTCGGCACTGCAGCTTGCTGGGAAGAAAGCCTATCCTAGTGTATGTGTTACTTTTTCATTTATGTGAATGTCTCTTTTTCAGTCTCATCCGCGGCGGTGTGAGCAAAGTTTGAGTGTGCATAAAGCTCTTTACCGTGTGTCATTTCATTCATAATTCACTCAACTACAAACCCAAGCATGTCACATCATTCCTGTGTATGTCTACTATGTGCAATTTTTAAAAATGAAATAAAAAGTTCAGGCATGGACGTGTTTCTTTGCATTGATTTGTGTGTGTGTGAGTGTTTGCCTCTGTCATTGTCACTATGTGTGTGTGTGTGTGTGTGTTTGTTTTTTGTGCAAGTTTCTCATTCATTTCCATTCATAATGGTCACTCCTCCAGCGCCACTTCTTCTGTGGTTCTGTAATGACTTACGGATTACACTTCGAGTTGAATAGATGACACAGACGTTAATTAACTTGTATTGGCCGCTATCTCCATTTTCGTGTGAGATAAGCGTGAATGTCACCTTTTTCCGTTTTCACAGGGTCAACACGTACAAAACGGTTCGTCTCAATAGGTTTCAATCGGACTCGGACCATCTTGGTTATTGATTAGATATATTCGTTAACCTCTTTCATTTACCTCAACCCCTTTTTCAGTGGTTATCTTTAGACCACAATGTTTTTCTCCTTGTTGGGGCTGGATACAATCACATTTCATTCTCATAATTACCATATTCCACGGTGTCATACTCCTTTTTGTTATTATTGTGGCCTTCAGGGCATATTATGCTGAAGCTTGTATAAAAAATCTACTTAAGATTGAGAAATGTTGATTTGTCGTTGGGACTGACCTCACCTCGGTCCAAACCTCACCTCATAATCGACTGCTACTATGAGGTTAATAGGGCAAAAAGATTGCTCTTAGGCTGTTGAAATTACAAGCTGTAGAATCAAAGGAAACCGTGCAAGATCAAAAATAGTCTAATGATGAAAAAATGGGCAATTAGCATAACAAACGCCAGGCCTTTGTTGCTGTAATTGCATTGGGGGGAAAAAACCAAAATTGTCAGATGTTGTCCTTAAAGTGTTTTTTATAAGAAAAGTTCTGTTTGCAGATGGTCGGCCTGTAATGATTCAACAGCCGTAGGCATTTTATGCCCCTTGGGGTCAGTAAAGGCTGCTAATTTGAGTGTTGCATGCTGGGTAATTCATTTGTAACTAATTAGGAGCAAGTTGCGAGTACCCAGATTTTTCATCTTGTTTTCATTGTCGTTAAAAGCACCTCGGGCTCTCGTAGCAGCCAGTTAGCTTTATTTTATACGGTTTTCCCCTTAAACGGAGGTCAGCTTATTTTGCTTCTTGTCAGCAGTAGCGCAATAGTTGACCCTTAAAGGAGAACCAATGCCGGGGTGTTCTGTACTATCAAGGGCCACGTGTGCTACAACATCAAAGCAAGCGGAGGTAATTTACCATCGAGATGAGTACTCCAAATAACTAGAAAACTTGCCAAATCCACATAAATCCGAAATGATGACGAGGCACCTTAAACCCTGAGAGACGTCCTTTGCGAAGCAATGTTTGGATGGTGGTGCTCAGCTCGTTTGAGTAACGATTAATTATTCATGGCTTTTGAAACATGACATCGCTGCTGTTTACAGGAGCGTTCTCACAGCTGTGGAGGAATTTGCGGCACATGTAAACAAAAGTAGGATCACAGTAAATTAAAACAACAATAAGTCAAGAACATGTCCGGGTCACATTGCACTCAAATTTCAAAAGATAATAAATATTTGAATAAATGCTTCTTTGGACAATTCTTGTTTCATCATGAGATCATCAGATTTTGAGAACTGTAGCATTACATCACTTGCTCTTCGTAATCCATCAAGATTAATATAAAATCATCACTTCAGGATAGAATTTGCATTCTCTGTCCTTAATACTGTCTCATCTGAATCAGGAGAGAAATATGAACGGATCAAGCAATGGTTACAGTCGGAAACAGTTCTGATCATATTTGTTGTATAGATTACCATGAGAGGAAAATCGAGGATAGATATGGAGGAAATGTTATTATGGATTCATATTTTTATAAATGTAAAGCTTGTCCCATCACAAGACATTAATTGATGGACTGTTCTGGCATGGTGTGGATTATTATGATGTATTTATTAGCAGTTTGGATTCATTGCAGATGATTCAGTGGTGAGCAAGTGACATAATGCTACATTTAGCAAAATTTTCATGAAAAACCCATTTTCGATGGCCTGCTGGGATTTTTTTTTTTTTTTTTTTTTGTGACCTATTCCTTTAATCATTGTATGTATGTTTTACTAATCAGATAAAATTGGTCATTTAATGAATTTACATAACACACAAGGGGTTTTTAGGTTTTTACAATATGATAATTAGAATGATTGGAATTTTGCTTGCAATTATGGTAATGAGAGCTGGGGAGGGAAAAATGGAAAATAGGCCTCATTTCCATTTTCATGTGAGATAACTGTGAATGTCTTCAAATCCTTGTTTCTTTTGATTTTGGTGTTAAATGTAACCCTTGTTCTTGAGAGTGCAACAACAGTGAATATCACATGTTTCCTACTTACTATAAAAATACTGTCATGCAATAGGTTTGTTTATTTGCTTTTGCGTTGTAATAATGAAAATTATTTTCCCCCTTAAGATAATGGATACTGAGGAAGAACATGTGCTTAATTTACTTACAAATAATGTCGCAATGCAATACATTAAAATGGTGCTTTAAAAAAAAGGCTTTGCGTTTATTGATCCTTTGATTTTTTGGGGGGTTAAATGTTAACTAGCTATGTTCTTGGCAGTCTTTATTTTGCTGGAAAAATTACGGATATCATATTTTGCGTACTTTAATGAAGGAAAATTCACAGTAGTAGACATTCTGAAATCTGACCAGAGGATATTTAATAATTTCTCGTTTTTGAGAGTTCCTACATTCGATTTGTTCCTAGGTGAGCCTCCTGGCCTGTGGTTAAATATCTGTCCACTTTCACCCAGAGGACTTCCGGATCAATCCAGGAAAAGAGGTAAAAGGAGAAACCTAGTGGAGATACCTAGTGAGTTCCCATGAGGCAAGTGAAGATTGCTGAAAAGGGCCCTTGTGGACAATAATGGACAGGCAATATGCTTCGTTTTATGCCCCTGTATGTGATATCAAACATTTGACTCAAATATGAAACATATCTAGTGAGACTATGTGGGACGTGACTCTAATAAACCCTGTCTCAACCCTGTCCTGTCATGTCAGATGCCTTTACAACCATGAAGGCAAACAGTCCTTCAGAGCCCTTCATTTTTCTAGCCACCTTTAGCGTTCATTACCAATGATTTAACAGAAATGCTGTTTCTAAACCCTCAGTTTCGACTGTGATGAGGGGAAAAAGAGAAGTTCTGAGAGCAAAGTCTGTTCCCAGTCCTGGAAACACAGCAGATGGTCTTCTTCCCCCGCAGTCGTACAAACTATTCCAGAGCTTAGCTTTAACCTGGCGTAATAAAATAGGCGGCAGTTGCCCACCCTGAGGGCTCTTTACACGTGTTTTTTTAGCATTTACACACTCTTTAAAACGTGAGCCGGGTGTGCGTTTGACTGACGGGGGCCACAGAGTTCAGAAGAAGCGTCTAGGTCACGTTTCATGCTAATCTCTGGGTTTCCCTGCACAGTTTTGACCCCTCCTTTCCAGTAGACAAGTAGAGTGCTGATTGAGACTCTCTGTAAGTAGCTCCCCTCCATCAAGCCAAATAAACGTCTTTGCTTTCTACTTTCATCCCCATTCAGAGTGATTATTTACTTCATTAGCGGTTGACTGTCGTAAAGCAAAAGGCTGCTAATAGAAAACCCTCTCTAGTAGAAATTTCACGTTCAGCCTGGGCTGAACACACACTACTACATTTGTTCCTGGCTCTCGCTGTGGTGCCCTTAGGCCATTCTGTGCTGGCCAAAGAGAAATCATATTAACGTTTGTTATAATGGCAGCAAAGATAATGTTGATGGCAGTCATGGATGGCAGCATAGTGGTCAGCATTGTGTATTTGTGCCTAAATCTTTTTTACTGACCCTAGGGCCAATGTTAACGTGGATATCGACTTGCTGATCAAGCAGTATCCTTTGCTTCTATATCTAATTGTGCCTGATAGCTTTATGAGGCACATATGAAGAAGTCAGGAATGAACAGACAACCCAAGTTGATTATAGAGTTTTTGTAGGCTTTTGTTTGTTTTGACTTGTTTCTCGATGGCCTATTAGACAGTGACTTCGAAGACAGCATTTGTCCATGAAGGTACCTCCCCAAATTGATTTCTGACAGACTTCTAAAGGGCTGCTTAACATGCCCCAGATTGGAGTGAATTTTAGGGAGGTGAGTGCAATGGAGGCCAGCTGGTTAAAACTGTGTGGGTTTAACCTCACTTCTCTGATCCCAAGAGGTGCACTAACAACTGACAATAAAGGCTGCATGCCAGAAATGCAGGTTTGAATCCTGCGCAGAGTGAATGAGGGAAGTACAACAGTAGGGGTTGTGTTGGTGCCGTGACCCGGATGGGAGTGAGGTTTTGGGGGATGAGTGTAACAGAGGCCAGCTTTTAAAGGTTGTACAGGTAAACCTGGCTTCCCTGATCATACTAGTGACTGCGAGCTTTAGCGTCTTTGTTATATTGCCCGCATCCAATGCTCAAAACACCAGTTCGAATCCCACTTGGAGTGAGTGAGGCTAATATACAACCAGATGGGTTATGCTTGGATATCATAGGCAGGAAAGAGTCGCACGCAGCCAGTGTCAGCATCATCAGTGCTAAACACAAAATATTCTCAGTCGTGATGGTCATTTAAAATATAATAAAATATTTAGTTTCACGTCACAGCTCAAGATAGTCGTACTGTTTATATACTGTTTATCTGGTGCTATCAGCTCATTTCCACTGTCAAAATGTCATGTGCTTGAGAGTGAAGAAAGAGTAGTATGTACCAAGGTGTACATATTTCCAAATAGCATACTGCATTTTAGGTAGACTGAAATTCTAACGGTTAGCTTTGCATACTTAGTCTTATGGTACACATTTGTGCATCCTTTCTAGTTTTAAACACTCCATATATGTGCGCATGCAGCAGAACATTTGTCCTTGAACTCAATCCCAGATGATTTACATGTATTTGAGGTTAACTGAAGGTGAGACCGCCATTGGTTACCTCAGGCCAACATCAACCTTATTGTCACGCTAATGTCTTTGTCCTCTCTTTAGTCAACATTCTCTGTTGGTCTCGTTTAACACTTTAACTTACAATCCAGCGAAGGCATTTTGGACGCTTCTTTAATTCTTGTTCATTTTATGGTATTCTTCTAAACCAGAAGCTAGCAACAGCCAAGGAGGCTTCCTTAATCTACCACTTAATATGGAAATGAGGTCTCCCATTCATTGATGCCCCAATCAGCGCATTGAAACAGAAGATTTGCCGTATTGAATTTCGTTTTGCTGGGGTTTCCAACAAATCCTCTTCACAAACATTATGTGAGTGGTTATGGTACAAGGCATTCAATTGGCCTCTTCTACTGTACAGGAACTGTCTTACATCCGACCACAGCTACTGTAAACCATGTGCTCCAGGTGTATTATATAACCTCTTCCCAACCTCTGCAAGGTCAGGTTTCTCCTTTTATCATAATACCATACTGGTATTTATTTTAGATTTTATGTAGAAACACCTAACACCTTTTTTTAAACTATTGAAGCCATTTTTTGCAGTTAATAAAACTTGATTAATTATATATACAGTACATATCCTCTGGATGAAAGATACTTTAGGGTTTACACAGAGCAGATGTGACTCTAATAATTGATGAGTGGGAATACATTAAATGACTTAAATATAAAATGTGGGTGGTATCATGAAACAATCATTTTATTTTGTTTATAGACACCACTGCATTTTGTCTTTTTAGGTTGTTAGCTAAAGACATGATTATGAAATATTATCTGAGCCTGGCCTTTACTTTTTTTGTGAATGAATGTGGGTGATTTGTGTCTATTACTGATGAACGATGGTGGATATGTGCCATGATAGCATTTTTCTCAATGAATATCCTGCTTTGCTTTGAAATATGTCATATTACGCTAGTGAAAAGACTTACCAACATCATTTTAATGTTGAGTAAACTGATTTATTGATTAAAAATGGATCCCCAGTCAGTAAAATGTAAATCTTCTTGGCACATGCACTGTAGCATGGCAACATTTCCCACTCTCCCAGTCATTTTTGGTTTCCTTCAGAACAGCAAAACCTAGTAGGCAAAATAAAAGCCTTATTTATTTATTTATACTTTAATGTTTCTGTTTTTGTTTTTTTAATTTTAATTATATTTTAAGGGCTAACAGAGACGGTCGAATTTCAACTAAACATGACATATTACTTGGAATTTAAAAAACCTTCTCAAAAATTACATTTTTTTAAAGGGATACTCCACCCAAAATGAAAATATATGGGTCTTAATACCCATAAGACCTTCGTTCATCTTCAGAAAACAAATGAACATATTTTTGTTGATATCAGAGAGCCATCTGACCCTCCATAGACAGCAACACAACTAAAATGATCCCAGGTCCAGAAACATAGTAAAAACATGGTGAAACAGTCCAAGTGACATCAGTGGAAACAAAAGAAAAAAAAAAACATCATTCACTTAACCATTCTTCTCCTTCAGTATGACTTACATCTTCCGCATCTTACATGTAGATGTACATCTTACATCTTTATGTAGTTTTATGACAGTTCATGTAAATTCTTCACTTACGTATTTTAAGGTGAAATGTGTAATTTCTACACCACTTTTGTCATCAAACAGAAATTTATAATATTTTTAAAAACAAATTTCCCCCAAATGAGAATTCTGTCCTCATTTACCACATCATACCAAAGCTTAAAAATATGACTAATATGAAAATGTAAAATATGTCCCTAAAATGAAAGTCAATGACAAAGAGTAAAATCATTCTTCAAAATATTTTTCTTGATGACAGAGTGGTCAATTTTGTGTGAACTATCCTTTATGTATGTCTCCATTTTCTAAAGTGTTTCTCTCTTTCTCTTGTGTTTCAATCTCAGGGTCTTCCCCAAACACGACAAAGACAAATACGGGGTTGCAGTGTAAGCAGTTTAAACCTCTTTCACTCCATTTCACTAACGTTGGTTGAGCTCATTTGTTTAATGGGGATTCAATTTACACCACATTCTAACGCACGCTGCCTGTCACTTTCGTAGCTATTATCCCAAGATCCACGGTTTCATTGCCGACCCAGAATCATCCATCTCTATGCTTGAGGAATCTGAGGGATCGGGCCACGGCAAACCATCCCTGCGCAGAATCAAGGGCCGAATCCACCGCAGCAAGAGCCTGGACAGCATCGACCTGCTTGACTCCAACGTGAGTTAAAGACTGCATCCACTGCAGTAATGCTTCCGTGTGTGGGGGCGGGGAGAGTGTGTGGTGTGTTTGTGTGTGTCGGTGTGTATTCAAATTGGATTGCGCCCATATATGCTGCGCTTCAGCACTCGGTGTGCGATTCCTTCACTGTGTGTGTGTCGTGTGACTGTTTGTTTATGAAAATGCACATGTACCAGTATGTCTGCATGGCTGCTCTGGGGAATTTCTGCAAGAGTGAACATGACATGCACAATTGTATAAGTCCACTTATTCACAATTATTGCATAGGTTATTAACAAACGCACAGCTGGAGTGAATTCATAAGTGTTTGTAAACGGATAGCAGGAGTATCTACTTCCATTGTAAGGAAACTCTTAGGCTATACTAACCACCTACATTTGTGTTCTCTGAAAAAAATAACAATTAGTATTACACAAGTGTGATTAAATGGTGATAGAATTGACATTTTTAGGCAGTCTATTCCTTGCATGCTGTGTATTTATCCCAACTCTCATCCAACAAATCCCTAATCTTAAATTCTTTTTAAAATTACATTTCCCACCATGAATCTTACATGAGTCTGTCATGTTCACCCTGAACAGACTGTCTGAATGCCTCATAGATACTTCATGGGCTCATACTTAATGCAACACCTTACTGAATCTGATTCCTGCACTGGGATACCCCGGAGTGGGTTTCCGTTTGCATATAAAGCACCCGGGGTTTGATGTATGCCAGGATGTATCACAAATTGCTTCGCCTCCTTTGAGGAAATGCACTCTAACATGATTATTATTGTAATGAGCTTTGAGTGGGACTTCCGTGACCACTTGTTTGAGTCTCTCGCACTTTGCAGTTATGGATGAAATGATGTCTTTCTGGTTGAACAGGGGTTTCCTGAAGGGAAACTCTCAGTTGTCGGACGTTTTTTTTGGATTCTGTTTGAATTCGTTTGTTTGCACTTGAAACATACAGTACTTGCAGTGCTAGATGTGTGAGAGCTTAATTATGAATATCATCTTAGCCTTTCAGATTTGTCGGAGCTACATAATGAAACCATGCGGTGCTGCAATCAGTTAACTCAGATGTATTCGCTCATGTCTTCATTTATTTTAAAATTAGGCCAGAACTTGTGTGCTACGCCTTTTAGATGAATTGAGACTGGAGCATCATTAATCATTCATAACTAACTTAAATTAAAATAATACACATTTTATGCACGCACAGTGTATTGCCTTGTTGACTAACAAATGATTGAGAGGATTCCTAAAATTGTATGCATGAATGTCTTGCTGGAGTCACTTAAAGGCCAGTTTTACTATCAGCTTGCACCAGACGTTAACAGAATTAGCGCTGAAAAGTCATGAACACGGTTATTTTTGCGCCTGACCTTGTTACATATGCATTTTGTAGGATGTGATTGTGATGTGATTTTTTTTTTACCAAAGCACATAACAAAATGATCAAACATTGAAATATTAAAACATTAAAAAACTATTTCCATAAGGCAAATACGGGCCTATATTGTCTCTTAAAATATGATGTCTAGGTAGGCAAGCTTATTATGTTTTGAAACACAGCGTGGAT
Organism: Enteromius anoplus; assembly: GCA_032359395.1. Lineage (NCBI taxonomy): Eukaryota > Metazoa > Chordata > Actinopteri > Cypriniformes > Cyprinidae > Enteromius > Enteromius anoplus. Next base: position 11,189,277 of record JAUMHG010000079.1, on the reverse strand, counting down.
GTTGATATCACAGCGACACAGAAACCTCCGGAGCGATTGACAGGCTAAAGGCGGCCGGGTTCGTTCAGTGCCAAGTGACTGAGCAAATGTGCTTTTCAACAAAGCTTCCTCCACAAAGGCTGTCGGCTTTAGTGAAGTGAGTTAGAACCGGTTCATTAAACCGCTTTAAAACGCTGTTGCTCTGCCTGTGCTTAAAATATCTTGCCTCTCCAGAACATCTCAGTGAAATAAGGGGGTATCACCGTCCAGGTCCCTGCTCTTTAATACCGTACATATTTCTCTCTTTACAGAACACACACACACACATAGACAGGCCGGAGGAAAGTTGCTGACTGGGCTCGAATGCCAACCGCAGCTGATGAGAGTAACGTTCCGGCACACAGTGAGTGATGATGCCGCAGCAACGCTTGAGTGAAGACCTCTCTACTGCTGCCACTCGCTCAGCTGAAAGAAAGAACAGAGAGAAACACACAGAGCCACCCACTGCAGTGAGAGCAGGGCTAGCCACTGATGCTAATACATTAAACTCGCTGCCAGAATGCTAAGTGTCGAGTTTGGTCGCTAGGCTTTTGCTATGTGGATGCTAAAATGTCTCTGCTAGTTGCCAGAGCTTTGCTTGGAGGTTTATAAGATGAATGGCTGTTGAGTGGCGCTAAAACACAGGTTCAGTATGTGAAACCTGGCACATTTTTACTACGTTGATATTGGTATGTATTGCGACGGCTCAGAATTGAAATATCCGAGGACTGTTGCTAAAAGTGAATGCTCTACCCTGTTGAAAAAATGCCCTAAACCAAATCCGAGCTTAAACCTATCAGATAGTGTTGACAAATGCAAAACTGATATCTAAAAGCATTTGTTAAGGCAGCCGTGCCATTTCAACTGGCTTTTATGCAGATTTGAACTGTTTTGTCGAACCGCTTTACACGGGATTTAAACAGAGCTTTCCATTACCTAAGTGCAACTCTGTATCACGTGAGCTACCGAACAAACCAACACAGTCTCACGACCAATTCGTGAGGTGTCAAATTTGTGCCAATTCGTACAACCTTACTCGTACGATTTCATACGATTTGTCTAAAACCACATGATGGGTAGGTTTAGGGGCGGGGTTATGTTTAGGTCATTCGTACAAATTCATACGAATTGGGGTCTCATAAAATACGTACGATTTAGAATAAATCGTACGAATTCGTATGAGTGAGGTCGTACAAATTCATACGAATTAGCCACCTTGTAAAATATGTACGAATTACCGTGAGATCAGGTTGAACAAACCTATACCGTCTATGAAAACCCATAGATATGAAGCTGGATATGTGTGTTCAATAGTAATGTAATGTTCAAAAGCACCAGTTTTCAAATCTCCCAACATATTAATATTGTTTTGAAGTCATAGCATGATGTTCTTCAAGTAATTGTGTGAAAATGCACTTTATTAATCGAAACTCTGTAAATTTGAGTGAAAAGGAGTTTTACTGCCTCTAGTCTTAAATTCTTTTAGAAACTGCAGTGATATGTACTTATTGGTACGTATTTCGTGGCTCGAGGTACATTAATGCCATGAGACCAGTTACCAAAATTGTTTATACCTGATTGATTTTAAAAGCACATAATTTGAGAAATTATTCTGGTTGACTACATGATGCAAGGTGAGTTATTCATGATGACTCCCAATGATGCAACGCTATCTCACAACTAATTTGTACATATTTTACGAGGTAGCTAATTTGATGAATTCATACGACCACGCTCGTATGATTTTGTACGATTTGTCTAGACTTCAGTAATGGGTAGGTTCAGGGGCAGGGTTAAGTGTTGGTCATTTGTACAAATTCGGTTGTGCAACATGTAAAATATGTTCAATTTAGCAAAAGTCGTGTAGAGCGAGCTACGAAAACCTCGTAAAATATTTACAAACTGCCTTGATATCAGGTTGAATAATAATGATGGTTGCCTTAGCAATTGAGACTCCGTCCACACGAAGCCGGTGCGTTCCCTATCCAATAATTTCTTTCTCTCGTTCTTAAAAAAATTTGCGTAAACACGAAACCACTGAAAACGGTGTAGTATATATGCCAGACCAGTATGGGGCGCTGTAATTCTGCCATAGAGATACACTATAAACGGAAAAGAAGACTTCGAGCATGTGCATAACCTTGCGCGCTGTATACGAACCAAGAAGAAGAAGACGAAGTTGGCGACACGTGATTTAATGACATCATCGTTTCACAAAATATATGGATTGGCTGTATACACGAAACCGCAAGGGTGTCGTTTTCAGATTTAATAGCGGTTTAAGTCTCCTAAAATGCCGGATCCATGTGGACGAAACGCCAATACGATAAAGAAATGTATACGTATACAGCGAAACACTGAAGCCCTGAGACTATTTGTATGCAATAAAAGCATAAAACGGATAGAATAGCTCAGATAATATATTGAATTATATATATATTCAATAAGAAATGGTTAAAGTTTTAAAATCTCTTGATTTTTTTGCACGTATTTTAGCATTCCCTGCTGAAAGATTCACCACAAACTAGTCTGTTGGTTCATTGGATCAGTGTGTTACCCCGTCAGATGTTGCTTGGAGTTTGTTTTCATTTAAATGACAACAACCACAGCTTTACCTTGTTTTTTCATGTGAAGTATAACACACAAAGGCATTAAGAAGAGGACCATTTGGATTGTGGAAATAGAATCATCCCTTTTTTATTCCCAGTCAGTGAGAGTTGGCCGGTGTCTGTTGGTGCGGTGTGAACATGACTTGTTCTTTTCATAAGATTCTAAATCCAACAGCTATCTTGATCAAGCTTGTTTGTTGGAGTTTGTTGGCATTTGTCTGTGCTAAACCTTTATGAAATTATTTGATTATTACTATTACTCTAAGTTAAGCAGGATGAGCAGGAAATGTAATGTAGGACTTGTCAGTCTGTAATTGATTGGACGGTGAAAAGAAAAGAGAAGTAATATTGTGCAGAATAAGCTGCGTTTGAAGGCTTCATAACACTGATGTTTTGAATTTTATTTATGCATGTATATGCAATAAAAATTGGAGTGTTTGAAGTCACGGGGCTTGGCAGAGTGCCCACTCCTGCTGTCATTTGTGTTGGCGAGTGCCGGTCTCTTTCTCATGGAGAGCATGAATCAGTTGTTAGTGCATAGGTTTGCAGAAAACCGCACAGCAGAGAGAGGGCAAAGGAGAAACGCAGCACCGTGAAATGCATCACATAACTCTGGTCAAGCGAGACTCTCTCTCTCTTCCAATCGTTCCTTCTATCCATCTCTTCATCTCATGAGCGGTCTCCTTCCTCTCCTTTTTGCCGATATCAGCTCTCCACCTCTCATCTTCATTCAATCACTTCATTCACTTTTTTTTTCATTTCACCTTGAAAGCCAATAATAAAGGCACAGGAGCAGAAATTATTATAGGACGTAAATTGATATCACTACCGTTTTGCTGCGCTTCAGTAACCCCTCCGAGGTTTTCTACGCTTTTTTAGGGTAATTGTAAAACCTATTAGCCATTTTCGCAATGCATATTCATTCATCCTCCTGAATTCCTGTGAACAAGGAGGTTATATCTTTTTTTTAGAACGGGATAATACACGCAAGAAAATCATTCTTGTTAACTCGCCCACATTCCAAATCTCTGAGACTATATTTATTTACAAAAGGTGAATTTTTGAAGAATGTCCTGGGTAATTTTTTTCATAGATTAAAAGTGAATGTGAGTGTTACCATAAAGGTTTTAATGTGTTGAATGAGTATGTTTGTCTTAAGTATAGTTTAGCTTAATGTATAGAAAGAATATAGTGCACAAGCTGTATGACACTTTTATGGTGCATTTTTTTTTTATCTTGAAGCTTGACAGTCTTCATTAATGCAGTACAAAACAGACTGCAGTACAAGAATTAAAATATGACCCCATTAGGTATATGGTCATTTGTTTTTGTTTTTTTGTGAGAGCTGTACCTTTAAATTTGCTTGCTACTGTAGTTGCTAGTCATAATTTCAGAATACGAATACAAAAGGACACGTACGTGATATATTTTTCAAGCAGTATTTTTTTTCAGCTCTCTCAGCTGTTCTGCAGTGTGAAAAAGCGTTTTGCTGCACATGGGGGCCTGCAAACAAAGCTAATGCTAATCTTTAAGCTAATCCAAAGAGTGCTATGAATCCAGAATGATTTTCCTAAAAAATATTTGCACCATCACTAACCTACTGCTCAAAAGCTGATGCTAAACAGAGTACATTTTAATCAGTTACAAGCTAACTGTTGTTAGCATGCTAATATGGCCTTTTAGAACTATAAAACATATAGCGACACACATTTGGGCTGCAGTGTATGAACAGGAGTGCTCACTGTCTTCGCCAAAAAACACCAGTGTAAGCACTTAGTGTGGCAAAAGTGCTGCAGCTGCAATTGCAGTGGAGACGAGACTGCAGTTGAATTAACTGATCTGCATATGTGAGGGACAGAGAGAGTGAAATGGGCTGAGGAAGCTAAGACAGGAAGGGGGACAGAGGTGTCCCAGCACGTGAGAGGCGAAGTGAGGGGGCTACCCTTGAATGAGGTGCGTGCGCTGAGGAGGGGGTGGATGCAGCAGCTGAAAAGACACAAAGGGAAGGGTGGGAGGTGTATCTCACCTATTTGTCATAGAAACAGTGAAAGGAGAAGAACGGGAGGGGAATGAGTATAGGAGGTGTTTTTTTTTCTTTGAATTGGGGTGACGTTACCTTGAGTGTCGCTGGAAGCTCAACACTATGGCGAGAGGGTCCCTAGAGCATGATGGGATAGAGAGAGAGAACATTTTGTTCTGTGCGGCATTACAGCAGTGCTGTGTATGTGTGTGTGTGCGCGCATATGTATAGAGTGTATGTTTCACGTTTGATCAGTGAAAGATGAGAAGACACATGTTTACTGTCATGGGGCCATTCTGTAAAACAGGTGCTGTTTGTGCTCCTCAATTGGTTTTGTCTTTTTCTAATTATGAAGAAGCCTTTTTATCTCCTGTTTCCACCCTGTTATTCCAATTAATTATATTGGTATAAAAAGATAAGAACACTGTATATCTAGACTATATATCTATACATACTGTATATTTAAGTTTTAGTTGGTATAATGTTTTTATAACCCTTGAAACTGTGTCTCCATGTTGTATCAACCCTGTCAATATAATACCTACCTTTTTAAAGTAATGAACTGTTTCATAAATTCAAAAGACATCATTTTAAGATGTGAATCTTTCAAGGACAAATTGGGGCGTTCTCTTTTTTATCACTATTTTCAGTCTCTCTGTTCCTGTCTCAAATTGCTAACCCTGTTACCTTTTTTATCCGCATACATTTGATATTTGAGAAGTGAAAAATTTTAACATTAAATTTTCTTTCGTTTCAACCTGTAGTTTAATGACATTGTAAAAAAAAAAATTTAACTTAAAATTGTCTACCCTGTTACCATCAAAATGATCACATCATTACATAACCTTCAAAGGACAAGCTGAAAGGACAAATTTCTTTCTATATTGTAATTTAATGACATTGTTAAAAAAAAATGAAACTGTAAAACTGTCAACCCTGTTACCATCAAAATGATCACTTCAATACGTAAACCTTCAAAGGACAAGCTGAAGTTCTCCAGTATGTGTCAATCCTAAAATGTCAACCCTGTTTCTTTGATTTCACATATTGAAAACATCTGAAAATCAAAATATACATAAAACAACAGCATTAAATTCAGCAAAAACACTTTGTAGTTGTATTTGTGACATTGCAAACAAACTCGTAATCTCAAATTAAACTATAAAATCAACCCTGTTACTTTTCTGAGAAGATAACTGTATCCTAACATTGATTCAAATGTACAAATTTATATTGAGATGTGTTATCTGAAAATTCTTTTTTTTTTTTTTTTTTGATGCTGAGCGTTACGAAGGGGTCTGAGACAAGCGGATCCATTCGCAGTGCTTTATTGAAAGATGTGGGTGAAAATAGGCAGGGTTGAGAAAACAGCAAACAGGTTTGGCAGATGAAAAACACAAGAATAGTTCTGGGGCAAGCAATGGTCAGTCAAGTCCAAGGGGAAAAAACGAAAAGGGCAAAAATCCAAATACAAGGCAGCAGTTGGTACATGGAGTGCCCCTTAATGGAGATCATGGGCACTCAAGCTGGCGATCATGACACTGAGACATTGTTTCCCCAGAGAAGTACAGTAACTACTGTAGGTTGACAGAAAAAATAATACAAATGTTTATTTTAAAATGCACAATTTCAAAACTGGATATGACATACATTTTAAATATATAAGTTAATCTCTAATGTAGTATTTATATCCTAGCAAATCTACGTGTGTGAATTCTGATACGAGTAAATTTCAGACACAGTGACCCCAAACATGCTTGAACGTGCATTTCAGAGCGTATGCTATATGTGTGCAGAAATGATATGTCAGGGGATATTTTTAATGCAGTTATAGCGCATATAGGCCCCCTACTGTGAAAACACATTTACAGAAGTGTGTTGTGAAGAAGTATAACATGTCATAGTGACATCATCATCATCAGGTGTCATGTCACTTTTTTCTAAATAAGTAGACGACCTTAAAATTTCAACCCTGTTACCTGATTTTTTTTTTTTTTTTTTTGTAATAAGCATCTAATAATTAAAAAGTGGAAATTTGTAGAAGTATTAGCATTAAATAATATTTTTAATTTGTTGTGTTTGTAGGTGTCAACCCTGTTACTTTTCTAAGAGCATAATATGCTAGCATACTGCATTTTAATTTATATTGAGACATAATTATGTAACTAACAGGGTTGACAGCTTATATAAAATTTCAACAAAATGTAATTAAAAAATGAAGTTTACAAGGTAGATTTACACCTTTGCTAATGTAATATCCCCCCATGTCCAGAAATGTGTTATGTGATCCATGATATGTGGTGTTGTGCATATTGGATGTCCGTATGTTCAGTATGAGTACGCAGTCTTGAATTCATGTGTTTCTGGTGGTGGTGTGTCAGTGATGTGTGTGTGTGTATGCATGTGCATAAGGATGATTGGTTTATCGGAGCCAGAGGGGCCCTGCTGAGAGCGATCCAGCTGTCAGGTCAGAGTCTGAAAATTGGGAAGTCCATGTGACCACGTGTGCCCCCTCAAGCCTTCACAAACCTCAACATATGGAGCAGCACTTTAAGAATTCAGTCTGCAGATATTACACAAACTTCTAGTAACGGACATACATGCTCATTATTGCAGTTATGAAATATTATATCATCTATGCTGTGTGGTCATTGTTTTTAATGACCTGGGGTTACTCTTCTTATTAAAACAACACCTGCAGGGACGTCATGTATCTATTAAACAAGTTAACAGTAATTACCAAAATGACTGAGAAATGAGAAGCTACTGGGACAAGCTACTGTTACTGGCATAACCGTTCAGCATCTAGAAGTTTACTGGGGATTAAATTCCTTGTGTGTTTTTATTCCAAGATATAGCCTGCAGTCTGACAGCTCTTTAATAGGTTCTTGCTGACTCCACTGTCAGTACAAATTTATGTCACAATCAATCTGTATTGGCCTATTTCACATCAACTATTAGCATTATATAATATGAAATTTGTTGGCTTGCATATAATACACAGTTTTCACGTACATACCCGTATGATACACATCTACCCTACAACCGTAATCCTACCCACATTCCAAAGTCTATTTTTGCTTATCAATTCCACAAGTTTTATTTGGCATACTATTTATTACACGCACATTCGTGAGGTAGGAATTTTCTGTCTTAGTAATATCATAGCACAATGTTGCGTATAAGAACAACCATCAACACGTCAAGGTTTAAAGTTTTATGTCTCATACTTTAAATAGACCAACGCTTCATAGTGCTGGGAAGTTTGTTTAAAACTATTTACTGAGTTATCATTTAAAGATGCTACCTGATTTTCTGAGTTTGCGTGTAGTTTTGTTACTCCCAAATGTCTTCCATGGCATCTGTGATGCACAAACATTCTTCGTGTTGATTTGACTGAATCGTTTAAAAAAATCGGCTCAGTTGAATGATTCATTGGCAAATCGCACACTACAGTGGTAGACACGTTAGTCAACTAGCGTGCAGATCAACAACATTTCAAGGAGAGAAGTAATGAGGTTTTATTGATGCTGAAGCATCTTATTGACTCCTTTGTTTATCTGTGCACACCTCCCTTTGTGGCAGCGAGTGAGTCATATACAGAAAGTGCTACTGCAGTAGAATCCATCTTACAAGATTCATTTTATTGAAAATATACAGGTATCTTGCCAAATTCATCACCCTGTGTTCTGTAAGGACTAAATAGCTTTGTATTTCTGAGTTTTAAATGTTTTATTTCAGGCAAATTCCTTTTAAACAACACATTGCTTCGTCGACAATCAATTTCAGTTAATAGGAAAAGGGAGTGAATTGATTCCTGATGATAAAATCTAGAGATCCAATCCATGTCCTCCAGGTTTGCTGGAGCGGCACATGTAAAGGTCATCTGCTTCCATTTATCTTCCTTTTATCAGTAAAAGCATACTTCAATACATACATTACAAGAAGCGGAGAGCAAAAGCTGTAAATGATAATAATGATAATAACACATAAAAATTATACATTCTACATTATAAAAATTATACAAATAATACATCAATTCATTAAAAAAATAAATACACAAGGTAATGCAAAAAAGTTAAATATTGCTTAGGAGTCAAGTCAATTCGTTTAGCAAAACAGATTGTGTCAAATAAATAGGAAAATTTCAAAAAAGCGTGTGATCATGTAAAAGAAAATTAGGCTCAGTTTTCAGTTAAAGTCAGTTCATCGTTGATTCAGTGATGTCATCGTCCAGCTCAGTTCTGTGGAATCAAGTTCAATATCAAGTGCAATCAAAGACAATTTTGCCGGAAATGTAATAACACTTTTTTTTCATCTGGGTAATTGTTAACAAAACAATAATAACAGTAATGTTTATTTTAATAAATATAAAATAGAAAAAAACAGTTTAATAGAAAAAAGTTGTTGTATACAGAATATATGTTATAGAGAGAGAGAGAGAGAGAGAGAGAGAGAGAGAGAGAGAGATAAACACACACATACCGTATATTTAAAAAAAATATTTTCATGTTTATACATTTATATATTTATATTATTATATTTTGTATTATACAGAACTATATTTAATATGTAAACATAGCATATTTCTCTTAAATATATATACATGCATTTGTTTGTATTTATAAATACATAATAGATTAAAAAAAAACTTTTATTATCACAATTACTCGTTTGACAGCATATACTGTATGTATATATATATATATATATGAATGGGTGATTCTATAATTGTGGGTACATTTGGTGTCCCTGAAAAAAAGTCATTATATTTTTTCAAATGGTTATATTTTGTATTATTTCAATTAATTTATTATTATTCTTTGCTTTACAAAAATCATGATTTCTTCTTGTCCGAATTAGTCAGTGTATTTTTTTTCATCATGAATCATGTATGTTTTTCTTTAAAAAAAAATGTCTGTCCATAAATCTTGCATCAACTCTGTTACCAAACCATATTTTTTTTAATTGGTGGAATTATCGCTCAGAATTGTGTAGATTACAGGACATTGTCACTTTCACTGACAGATATGATCTGAAGCACTGAAAAGTATCTGTGCTCTATCTGAGAAAATATTTTCTTCTAATCTAAAAACGTGTCACACCAAGAGTTATTTTGAAAAAGGGTCAATTCTTTTACCACAATATCAAAGGGAAAACAGAATTTATTACATTTATTATATCTTGCGTTGGGTCAATAAAAGCTCTTTTAATCATGTTTTCTTTAGTGCCACATGTCCTCAGCATTTATGCCAGCGAGTGGCGATTTTGGGAAAAAAATATATATATATATTGTCAGCATTGTTATTCTTCCTTGGCAACAGAGTTTGATGATAACAGACGGGGACACCAAATGTAACCCGCAAGTATATATATATTAGAAAATAACAAAATAAATTCCATTTCAAAATATCCAGAAAATCTATGGAAATACATCAGTTAAATAACACCGGTTGTCCTAAATGACTGCCTCTGCCAGTTTCCCACATGCTCTCTGGAAACATTGGTAAAATACGGGGTCAGCTGTAAATCCCAGTGACGATATTGGCATTCGTGCTGGATTTATGACTAAAGGATTCTGGAATCCAAGCCCAGTTTCGGAGCAGAAGATCAGCTGGGTTCCAGTCATCGACACGTCTCTGTGGCTCAGGTGCGAACGCTTTGCCAACGCATCCTAGACCCGTCCACAACACATCCAGCCAAGCTTGTGTGCTTATGTTTTTCACGACAATTGTGCTCAATAATAAACTAAATCAATCCAAAATCTCAGATGACTCATGCTATTGATCCATTATTGATCAGCTGTCCGAACGGAGCACAGACAAATTCGATTCAGGCACAAATGACTCTCAGACGGTGCTGTTTTTCATTTCTCTAGTCCTTCGGATGAGGTACGTCACTGTAGGGATCTGCTTAAGACAGTTGGATTTGATGAGTACATTCTGGTGAGCGATCAGCTAAACGTTTACTACTGACCCCCTACCAGCCATGTTGTTGTTCATTTGCTCTAATGGAAGGGATTCTGCCTCCTCAGCTGAGTGGTATTAAGCCCCCTGGAGATCTCAGACACAAAGATTCAGAGTGAGCGATGCTTCATTGCCATACACGCTCTACTATACTACTTTACTTTACACATTCAGTTTAGTCCGACATGATACTGTAAGCATTGTTTTAAGAAGGAAATCAATTATTTTCACAAATGAGGTCCAGTGCATATGCAGTGCTCGCAAATTGCTTGACAGCTGTATTATGTAAGCATGTGTATATATATAATATATATATACTGTATATATGTGTGTGTATGTGTTTGTTATTTGTGTATTACTATTATGTTATTTATAACAGATACTGATTAATATGTACATATTGTTTGGATTTTTTTTTTTTTTTTAGGTTTGTAATGTTTTATAATATTTTAATATATATGTAATTTTTTAATTGAAAATATTTCACTTGATAAATATTTAAACTATTTAATAATGTATGTAAACAACAAGTAATGTAATAATTAAATTATAGTATAGTATTTATATTTCTAGTTAATACAAATTTAAATGAATAGTATTATTTTTATTTATGTCTGTATACAGTTAAAAAGCCATTACAAACAACAAGAATAACATGCTGTATTTTTCTCAGTATAATATGATATAATATAATAAAATTAATAAAATGTAAGGGCACACACACACACGTACATATACTAAATTAATTAATTATTTATTTATTTAATAAATTAATTATTAAAAAAGAATTCATGTACAGTGTCAAAGAAAATAATAAACAAAAAACTTTTTAAAATGTTAAACAGGGTAATATTTAGAATATATATATTTAAAATAGTAATAATAACAACAATAAAATTTGTAATAATAATTATTAGTAGTAGTAGTAGTGTTGTTTATTATTATTATTATTAATTCCTATTATTATTAATTTATTGCTATTTCAGTGATATCAGAAAATTATTTTTCTTTAAAAAAAATATTTTTAGTTTTTTAGGTACATTTGTAATAATTCCATATTAACTTAAAGTACAATTAAATGACAAATTAATGTGCTTGTGATTTCATAGATTTTATAAACATCTTATTTCTTAACAGTAAGGTGTAGTTTAGCATTAGTTCAGCTATATGGCAACCTGCCCTCTAGATATTGGCCATTGGTCATTTTAAAACCTACAGTATACAGGTGGACAGCTCCTAACAAGAGTACTGGCATGAACACTGAGACGAGCATTTGGTGCACTGCAATTTCGCCTGAGGATTGTCTGTGTGTGTGTGTGTGTGTGTGTGTGTGTGTTTTGCCAAAAACCTGCTGGACTTTAGCCACAGCCACGTTTATATTCATTCACTACATTGTATTCTCTTTGTTGATCTGATTTTGTGTGATTTCAGCCTTTAATTGGGTCTGTGTGTAGGCGTCAGTGCGGTCAGCTTGTGTCGGGCTGGGCTTGTTTGTGCTGCGTTTCATGAGTGAGATCTGTATGGAGCTCCCACTGAGCCGCCATATGCTGCTGAGACTGGAGCGTCTCCTCATCCGGGCAAACCCGTAGGTTACAGCGAGAACGACTGCAAACTCCAAAACACACTCACACTTTAGATATTTCACTCTCCTTTTTGAACCCGACCAAGGCGGTAAGTAAGGACATACAGATTTGCTTTAAGGTATAACGCTCATTTCTCTACACAATACACTCTTAGTCTTAATCCATGCGCGTTTTTATTCATATTATTAACTTTTCTTCATTTCAAACATACACAGCATAACCTAAAATTACAATGAAAACACATATGTATTGGTTCTTATGGTGCTTGGATGAGGGAATGACCTCTCTGTACCCTCTAAAGCTCATTTCTGTGTGAATGGCGTAGTGTTTGTGGAGTGAGGTCGTCACAGCTGTCCTCCTGTAGAGGGCAGAGTTTTCCTATTCAAACAGACAGAGAGATGTGACCTCACTGCTCAAGCTGTTCTCTGAGGGATGCTGGCTTATAGAACAGCATTAGACTCACCTTCCTAAAGCAAGTTACATAACAGAGCTTCTTCTTTGATGGCGTATCAAGCGCTTGCTGTGAAAGGGCACTGCTCGTTGTCATATAAATTGAGGTGTATGGCGTTACAGTATCGCCCCCTAAGAGGTTATTCTACTATAAAGGGATGTAAGTGGAGTCATTCATTCATAATCGGGTTCATAAGTGGTCTTCTATTTAGTGGCTAGTGACAAAATATATAATTTTGTTGATTTTTAGTTTTGGGGTAGTAATGCATGTCACATAATCAGATGATGGAGAGAGAGGGAAGTGATGGGATTCGAATTCGGGTCACTTCGCCGGTTACTTTGTTTTCCCATTTATTACTGACAGCTCTCCGGTCCTCATGTTGAGAGAAATCGGGAGTAAGTACTTAGAGTCAAATAATACATTATATTTACCAAAAATTGCACTTTTTTATAATAAAAACCAAAAAGAAAGCCCAGCCCAAAAAGTAATGTAACAGGAAGGTCGTCCTTTACTGTCACTCCGATAGATGTTCATACGAAGGACATTCATGGCCATATAGGAAAACATCATTCATGTTTATGGGATTGAAGAAAACAACTTAAAGTGATTGTGGACGTGAGCCTGTAATTGCTCTGCTGCGATTCAATCTCAAGAATTCATTTCCAACTTGAAATTCCAGGTGATCTATGGAGTGGCGCTTTTTTTTTTGTTTGTTATATGCACTTGATTACGTAATTTGTGAGTAAGGACATGACAGGAGGCATTTTCTTGGAATGGGAAGTGGCCAGTAAGAGACATTTTTAATGCACCTGTCACTCTTTGAAGAATGACTCACTCTGTGTTTACCGTTGCCCTCTGGTGACTAACGTAACCCTCTCGGACACACACACACACACACATCACTTCCCATCTCTGTTTCTCCTCGCTTCATCTGGATTGAGTCTGGAACATGTAGACCTTCTCCTAAACCATCCATGAGAAACACATGGCAATTCAGTGGAATTGATTTGCTACGCGAAGGAGATTTATTACATTGTTGTGTGTGTGTTTTTTTGTTTTTTTTTTTTTTTTTTGCGCAGTGCGGTAGATTAGCTCCCGACTGATTTCTCTTCCCTCACCTCTGCGCTTTTACCCCAACTACCCCCCACAGCGCCCACCAATAGGAGCGTCTTTGCTCCGCCTTTGCCATATTTGTTAATTGTTTTCCTTCACAATCCTCTTAATGGCACTGAGAGTGTCCGTCAAACAAGATGCTGTAAAATCCATCGTTACTTCATTTGCTGGAAGCATGAGAAATTTGTCAAGATTATAGATGTGTTGAGTGATGAAGAGTCTGCTGTTGGAAAGACCAGCTTGATGTGTTTTGGATGCTGACAGGGGCACAAATACCCATTTGTCCGGGGGTTTGCAACATTAACTTTAGCCAGTTATTAAAAAAGAAAACATAAAAGAGACAAAAGTAGTTTTTTGTCGCCTGTAAGCCCTTTAAACATTATATGTATCATATGAAAATCTAGTGTTTTAATTATATATA